>JAAEAF010003525.1:0-83225 GCA_011037195.1 Triatoma infestans
TAGACTTAAGAACTACAAGGACTGTCGATTCCAGACTTTACATACAACCACATAGGACTGTAACGTATCAAAACTCTTTTACTGTTGCTGCCAGTAGACTTTGGAACGACTTACCTACTGACTTGACCAACAAGAAATCACTGCCTAGTTTTAAGTTTTTCTATTACAATCATTTGTTTGAACTGTACAAAGGAGATTTTTAAGTTTGTATATAGAAGTTATTTTTTTTTCTCCTGTATCCGTTTTATATTATTATATTAATAATTATTATTACTATTATTATTATTATTATTTTATTAATTTATTATTATTAGTAATTTTTATATATGTACATATTTTATACAAAACTAAAAATGTAAATAGTTATTAAGAGTTTATTTTAGTTTAATCTCTCAGATCAGAGAAAATATTTTTAATATTGTAAATTTTATTTGTTGCTCTTAAGGGTCATAAGTCCCAGAGCAAAATAAATTTATCTTTCTTTCTTTCTCTCTCTCTCTCTGTGTGTGTGTGTGTGTGTGTGTGAGAGAGAGAGAGAGAGAGAGAGAGAGATAGCGAATGAGAAAGAAAAAAGAGCGATATTGAGTGAGAAAGAATAACTTAAAAAATGGTCAAATAGTTCAAAGTTCATATTTAGATGAACATAATACAATGTCATGTAAACATAATATGAAAGTAATGTCCATTTTTCTCAGGCGACCTTCATGACCAGATACCGATCAGCTGCTGTGGATGAAGGAGCTTGCAACCATACACTACACCTAGAAATTGAGTTGTTTATAACCCTTATAAACATCAAATAAAATCCTATGCCAAAATATTATATATTGAACTTATTACCACCTAATACATACTAATAAATTTGGCTATCCATACTCTAACCTCATAGCCAAAGTTGGGCAAAATGTATTCTGACTAATTACTGATAATAATGATTATGACTACTGATTCATGTCTCCATTACATTCATGTCTAATGACTAATCATTATTCCATTATTCATGACTTATGACTTCATTATGTTATATTTATGGATGAATAATGAATATTCATTTATTCAAATGAACTGAATAGTGACTGACAATCCATTTTTTTTTATCTTCGTTATTACTTTCATATTATGATTACTTTTATATTCACTCATGTTAAACTCTGCCCTCAGCTATCGCGGAGGTCATATCTAGATTTAATATTGGAGTAACTTAATAATATTGTCTTAAACTATCTATCTCTTGGAATTAAATTACATTTTCTTACGGACTGTATTAGGTTTTATCATTGTATCAAGTAAAAATAGTGATAAAAAAAACATGATTATAATTATTGCTCGATTTGTCCAAGATGTAAAAGAATTAAGAAGAAAATCCTACAAATACTATTGACCATTTCGTCGTTTTGAGTTAATTGATTCTCCAGATCTCGGACTCAATCCCACTAATAACAAACACATGTTGCTGAAATTATGTCACAATGGAAAACAATCTGGTGCGATACACTCATTCAACTTTCTCTTAATTAAAGTTTCAAAATTGTGATTAACAAATTTTATAGTTAGTGTACCAAATTTAATGAAATTCGTCTTTGTTACTATAGAAAAAAAGAAGAAGCAAAAACTGTTCATTAAAAACGCACTTCCGGTTTACTAATTTTCATGAAACACAGAATTTTGGCAATCTATTTATTTATAATTAATTTCGTTTAGAAGGTAGAATTGTATAATCAACTATGATAACACTTAAGAGGAAAAACCGTAAGCCCTACCCCTCAGCCAAAAGTGCCCGTAAATGACTTCACCAGGAGAAATGTTTCAAATAAAAGTTGTAGCACTTTATATGTGTAGTTTACATGTCTAGGTTATAGGAAATCGATGGACCCATCTTAAAAAAAATTGCAAAAAACTGAAAAATATCTTTCAGTAAAAAAAACGCACTTCCGGTCATCCGATATTATTCAATCTCGGAATTTCATCAACATATTTATTTAATTTTAACTAATATTATTTAGATCCCCCATCCACCCCCAATAGTGCTCTTAAATGGATTTTCTCGGAGAAATGTTTCAAATAAAAATTGTAGATCTTTTTTGTATATGCAGTTGATATAAAATGTTTAAAGAAAATCATTGGCGCTATTTTTTAAGAAAATTACAAAAAAGTGAAAAAAAAAATTTAGTAAACCGGTACTTCCGGTTGAAGAATTTTTGACAGGTAACGTACTGTCGGATCCCATGATTATATCCAAACGGAATGTCAAGTTTGAACTTTCTGCGATTTTTCTTTTTGAGCTATGCTGTTTACATTACATACATACATACATACATACATACATACATATACATACATACCATTTACTAGAAACCATTTTTTTTTTAACACAGGGGACCTCAAAACGGATATTTACGATGAAAACTCCATATCGAAAATTTGACACGATTACAATACTTCCTCTTACTAGGAGTAAAAGAAAATAAGAAACATAAAACTATATTTGTACGCAGTGTGGTAAAAGTATAAAGCTAATATATGTTTATGGATGTGAGAATCAAATTTATCTTACTTTACTGCGGCAGGTTTGCACTCCCTATGGGACCGCATATTCGACTTGGAATCTTTGTAACACACGTGGACAGTACTAAAATTTTTATATAATATATGTATAACTATAACAAAATGTGATATTTTATATCTGATTTTTCAACAGTACTATAATGTTGAAATGACATTTCAGATATTATATATTGTTTGTAAAAAATTGTTTTATATGAACATTGTATTTTATTTTTACTATTTCTTTTTTGCATTTAATCTCTCTCTCTGGTTATTCTGTTTTTTGTAATAAGCCCTTTTTATTTAATTATTAGAGCGTTAATTGATCATCATCAATTACCATCTGTCTGGTCATTATTCTAATGAAACTATAGGCTACAATAAACTGATTTAATTATTAAAAACAAAAAAAAATCTGGTGTGAAATACTCACACAACTTTTTCTTACTCCAGTTTTCAAAATTTTATAGTTTTTGTACCAAAGTTGATGAAATTCATTGGAGTTCATTGAAAAAACTGAAAAAAATGTTCAGTAAAAGCGCACTTCCGGTTTACTAATTTCCTTGAAACTCGGAATTATGTCCATCTATTTATTCGAATTAATTTTGTTTGGATGGTAGAATTGTATAATCAACTATGCAACATTTTAAAGAAAAACATAAACCTAAATCTGCCCCCCAAAAATACCCTTAAATAACTCTTATCAGGAGAAATGTTCCAAATAAAAGTTGTAGCTCTTTGTATATGTATTTGACATACCAAGTTTCAAGAAAATCGTCGGAGCCATTTTTGAGAAAAATCGGTTTAAAAAAAAAAGTAAAAAAAAAAAAAAAAAAAAAAAAAACGAGTAGAGTGGTACTTCCGGTTGAGGAATTTTGACAGATGATCCATACCTAAACGGAATTCCCTGAGGAATCCTAGTAACCTGACGGGCTCTAGAGAGGGTTTAACCCCCTCCTCCACCTGGTAGCTATCCAGGTTCTTGAATCTTCTTTGAGTGGCAGCCTCGCAGTCTGATAGGAATGTAATGAAGTTTCCTCCCACCCCACCCCCCACAGAGTTTGCATGAGCTGTCCCTTTCCAAACACAGCTTCGTCAGATGTCCTCTAAGTCGGCAATGCCTCGTGAGGAAACCCCTAACAACGCGGAGCATGTTCTTACTCAAGCCGATGCAGGCCTCCGATCTCCGTTGGTTACAATTTCCCAGGCAGATCTTGGCCTGCCGCAAACAGCTCAGAGTTGCAGAGACCCAGAGTTGAGATCTCTTTGCCTCCTCCTCCTCCTTCCTAAGTTCTTCCAAGAGAAACTGGTCGCTGACCCCACAAAAAGGTCCGGCCCTAGAAGCGGGGTCGCAGAGCCTATCTTCGCCAGGGCGTTGGCCATCTCATTCCTTTCAATGCCAACATGCCCTGGCAATCACCAAAGGGTAACTTTATTTCTCCTGCCTAGGTTATTAAGTTTACCTAGACACTCCCAGACCATTTCAGAGCTGATAACTGAAGCATTCAATGCTCTAATGGCTGCTTGGCTTTCGGAAAGGATTACAATCTTCTGATTCCTATATCCCCTATCGAGGTTACATTGAACGCATCTTCCAATAGCGTATATCTCCGCCTGGAAGATGCTGGGAAACTTGCCCATGGGTTCTGTGTGTTTGATCCTTGGACAATCACCCCCGCCCCAGGCCCCTCGAGGGTCTTAGACCCATCTATACCATTTGATGGCATATTGCTTAATGCCCAGCCAAACAGAGCGGATCGTTCGCTCCAACCACTTTTGGTGCCTAGCTTCAGAGAGAAATTTTTAATGAAGCTGTATTTCTTAATCATACCGTCTCTAGGGAGATGCTAGGTAAGGGAGCCCAAGGTGGAGATGACCACTCCCCCCCTGGCCGCCTCCCCCACCACACCACCCTAGAGATCCTGAGGAGAGCCCCTTTTGCCGCACACTCACCACCAGCTGCAGAGGTGACAGATTGAGGATAAGCACAATCCCGGAGGTGGGACAAGTCCTTATAGCACCCATGACGGGTGTTATGCACCCATGACTTGTCCTGCATGCTATGCATGACGCATAAGCGTGCGATCCGCTGTATCTTCTCAAGAGCCCTCTTGACTGATGCTACCTTGGTTTTCCCAAACTAAGCTACTGCGCCGCAGGAATCCACCTTAGGATATACGGTGGGCATCCCCAGGACTTGCCGGCCATCCTCCTACATGTCATGAGAGCGCCAGTGGCCTTACTGACAATTGATTCAATATGTTTCTTCCATAGGAGTTTACTATCAAAAGTTACCCTTAGGTTCTTGACCTCCTTTTTCCACCCTAATTCTGCTCCGGCTAGCCGGTTATTTTTCAGGTATGGGAATGTTCTTTTCTTAGTAAAGGAAATCTAATCAGACCATCCACTAGTGATATCTAATCCCCTTTTTATTATGTGACAGAGGGTTTCTTCTAACTTCCCTCTAGCAATTATAACGACGTCATCGGCATATCCCTGACAGGAAATGCCGAGGTACATCAGCTTGTGGAGTATCTCTCTACTAGGCTCACATGAGGGATGACCAAATCCCCCCTTGCGGACAGCCTCGAATAGTACTAGAGATAATGGTTCGTGAGCCCACCAACGTCTCTACCGTTCTTGTGGAAAGCATCTCCTTCATCCAGCTGTCGTCTAATTTTGACAGATAACATACTGTCAGATCCCATGGTGATACCCAAACGTAATGTCAAGTTTGAACTTTCTGCGATTTGTCATTTTTGAGCTATGCTGTTCACATACATACATACACAAACACAGATCATTTGCTAAAAACCACATTTTTATACTCAGGGGACCTCAAAACGGATATTTCCGGTGAAAATTCGATATCGAAAATTTGACATGATTACATTACTTCCTCTTGCTAGGAGTAAGAGAACGTAAAAAATGTGTAAAGGCAAATTCTAAGAATGTACCCTAATTCAAATCAAAAGCTATCTCTCACTTTCTCTGCTTTCTTTGGTGTAATCAGATCCGATGCTATTTGTGATTTGTGATATGTTTTGCAAAACAATTTGTTTTCGTGTATTGCTGCTAGTTAGGACTAGTTAGTCGAAAGATTCATATTACTTTGCGTCATTGTGAGAAAATGTAATGACAGTTTTTACTTTGTTGTGCAGAGCTGGAAAGCATCAAAGATATTTCCCATGATAGCCTGCTTCTTTTTGTGGTCATCGACCGGTTTCGGGCGTTCGCCCATCATCAGGATGTTTTTGTCAAACAGTGATATAACATAGACTTGCACAGCGCAAAAAATACAGTTTATACACTCACAAAATACTTCTAAGATCACTCACTACTTCTGATTTAGTAACTGTCACATTATTAACGGTTGCAGGAAATAGTGATTTATCTAACATTGAGTAAAGTAATACATTTTTAGACTCCAGTGCAGCAATACGAAACAGCAAGTGTAGCAACTGAACGACAGTGTTAAAATATTTTACCCACGTGCTGAATATTATTTTTTTTTTTGGAACCACATTAAATTTATTCTTAATTTATATAAATACAAAAATATTATGAAAAGGTGCAAATATTGATAATATATTTTAATTCAAGACAAATACTCCCTCCCTTCATAACCTGCCCTCTTTAGTATAACCTCAAATCAGTTGTTTGTTTTTTTTTGGAGGGGGGATTGGTATAAAATACGTTTTTGTTTTAGCGTATTGACGTTAGATGTCGGCCTAGGTTAGAACTGAATTAAGTACTTTTCTTCACTTGTAAAAAAATCTGGTGTAAAACACTCACACGACTTTCTCAACGTTCTCAAAATTATAATTGACAAATGTTATAGTTTGTGTACCAAATATAACGAAATTCGTCGAAAACTGAAAAAGCTGTTCAGTATAAGCGCACTTCCGGCTTACAATTTTCTTAAAACTTGGAATTTTGGCCATCTATTTATTTCTAATTAATTTTGTTTGGATGATAGAATTGTATAATCAACTATGATACCACTTTAGGGGAAGCTGCAACCCCACCCCCTCCCCTAAAACTGCCCTTACATGAATTTTTCCAGAGAAATGTCTTAAATAAAAGATGTAGATCTTTGCATTTTTATTTTGTATACGAAGTTTCAAGAAAATCGTCGGAGCCATTTTTGAGAAAATCGCGAAAAAATGAAAAAATCATTTAGTAAAGTGTCAAAACAAACGCACTTCCGGTTATCTGATTTTTTTCAAACTCGGAATTTCAACAACATATTTAATTCTAATTAACATTATTTAGATGACAGAATTGTCTAATAAACTGAAATAGCAGTTAAGATGAAAAACCTAACCCCACCCCTCCCCCAAAAGTGCCCTTAAATGAATTTTCCTGGAGAAATGTTTCAAATAAAAGTTGTAGCTCTTTATATGTGTAGTTGATATACCAAGTTTAAAGAAAATCTTCGGAGCCATTTTTGAGAAAATCGCAAAAACGTAAAAAAAACAACTAGTAAAGTGGTACTTCCGGTTGAGGAATATTGACACATAACGCATCGTCAGATCCCATGGTGATACCTAATAATATCAAGTTTGAACTTTCTACGATTTTTCGTGTTTGAGCTATGCTGTTCACATACATACATACACACACAGAGACCATTTGCTAAAAACCACTTTTTTGGACTCAGGGGACCTCAAAACGGATATTTCCGGTGAAAACTCAATATCGAAAATTTGACACGATTACAATACTTCCTCTTACTAGGAGTAAGAGAAAGTAAAAAGTAATGACTCCTTTTACTTTTTTGCCACTTGTGATTAAAACTATAACTTTACTCATTACTTTTGATTTAATCATTATTGTCACATTATTACTGGTTGCAAAATAAAAAATATATATTTTTACTTTATGAATTCAAAATAAGATCCGATATTTCCATTGGAAAGCCTCAATAGAAAGTTATGAAGATGTAGCTTTGAAATTATAATGCAATTTAGTTATGTAACGCGAACCTTATTTTCTTAAAACGTAGCTAACAGTACTATAAATAGTGACATTCCACTTTGAGTAATGAAATATACTGTGAACTGTTTTTACAGGATCTGTTTTTATCTGAATTATCACTGATTAACTCCTTTTAGATGCAACATTTAATAAGATCATTTTTTTCTTTTCTTCTTTTAAAATATGAGGAGTTGGCAACTCATTTGGAGTTTTTTTTTTTTTTTTTTGTGAAGAAAGGGTTCTCTTCTTGCTAGATTTTCCTTTTTCTCACAAAGTAATCTTTTCAATTTGTAATCCCTCAAGTCCTTGTATTTCTTTTCTTCTCTTTCAATTTTCTTACATTTCATTTTTCCCGAGCGTCTCCTTTTTTTTTCTTTTTTAATTAATTAAGAGATAGACGGTACTTTTTTCCTTTTTGTTTCTGGTACACTACATACTTCCCTTAAGGGAAATCAAAGGAAGAAGAAGTGGTTTAAAGGAAAAAAGAAATGTTCTTGGTTTTTTTTATATCCAATTTGAGGTTATAGTAGAATGGTTAGAGAGCGAAGTGATCTTTTTAAACATTCATATAGTGTAACAAGTAAGAAATAAGGTAGAAAACGTGGGTGTGAGCCTGCCTGTCTGTGTCTGTATATATATGTATGCTTCTATAGTAGCTCGTTTAGTTTAAACACGAGGGTTGCTGGAAAGTTTCCAGTACAGAGGACTGAAGAAGAAAAAATGTAAACACTGAGCATCCTTGTTTTAAGTTTATACTAAACCCAAGATAATTTTTAATTTCTGAGTAGTGTTTGAATAAAAGCGCCTCTTTTTCTCATTTTATATAACGTAATTCAATATTACATAAAATCTGTCATCTAATTGTGAAAGATAAAGTATCATTTTTTAAATGAGATTATATCACGAAAAATTAATTTTAAATATAACACTTTATTATATACATTACTCCTTATTTTCAATCACCCAACTTAAGCCCCACAAGCAAAACTTATGGTTCTTCTGTTCGCTCTCTTTCTTGGAGTTACTGACATAGTATATTAAGCTATGTAGAAGCCCCTGACTTTAAAATTCGCCGATTCTTCAACATAGATGAGATTTCCGTACTTATACTCTTTCACAGATTCCTTCTATTATATTGTACACCTAATTTTGATTTGTTCTGAAATGTTGTTGGTGATAGTGTATTGTGGTAGTAGTAGCTTGTGTAGCACGAGCGGTTTTATAAAGGGGCTTGTGTGTATGTTCAAAGAGAAGAGATGTATCAGAAACAAGAAAGTAATAACCACTGCTAACAATAAATATATTCTATTAAAATAATAACTACAAGTTAATTACAATGAATGTATAAACTTATTAATGTATTGTGGAAACTAGTTAGACTGATTTTTACTTAAGGTTAACACTTGAAGTGGCTCTGATGTTTACTGGTAGAATGTCTAGTTTAAACTGTTCTTGTTTGAAAGCAGAATGCAGACTGTTCTTGAAAGAATGCCTTCTCTTGTTAGTACAAATCTTCCCCTGTGAGTAAGGGTAGACAATGCCAACCAAGTTCATGAACTCCAAAAGGCAAAGCCAACCAGGTTCTTTGAACTCTTTCTGAAACTGTAGTCTTCTACCTGTGTGTACACTTTTTGTCAGCGAATGTTAGATTTTCCTTAATAAAATATATTTCTGGCATCCATCACTGTTCGCATCCCAGTAACCCGAATTCGGTGTTGATGATGACTGAAACTATCATGCACACTTTCAGAGTAACACTCTACTGAATAATTTCCAGTTTAGAATGTTGTCTGGAAACCATTAAGAAATCAACCGCTTGGCCAAACTCGTCCTTTGACGAGCATTCGTCAAATATCAAAATAATGTCAACATATTACTTATATTAAAAATGGGTGTTTAATTTTTCGGTTTTTCAATGTATAAGCAAAACATTTCAGTTGAAAGTTTATTATAGCCTTGGAGATCATATTTATGTAATAAAATATAAAATAAGAGTTAATTCGTTTATTAAAATCGCTTTATATTATACGGTTATATAAAATTAAATGAACATTAAAAAAAATAATTGATAAGTATGGCAAATTAAGTTTATTGCTATTTTATATTATGGAACCAAATTTTGTATAAAACAATTAAATTTAGAAAGTAATTAAATAAAATAAACAAACTTTTTATTAAATCATAAATATTATATATAAAATAAAACATTTTACACGTATTTTCATCAAATTTTGAATTCTAGTCGCGTAGTTGTTTTTGAGAAAATACAAAAAAAAAAAAAAAAAATTTAAAACCAATTCTGTTAAATCTCCGTATACAAAAGTTGTCTCTACTCAGAAAATTGGACCAACTCGCCATAAAATTATATTTTTAATTATTTGAATTTACTTTGTAAATTGGATTTATTATAAAGTTGGTAGCAAACAAGATATTATATGTATATTAATGATTGTGGCCTTCTTTTTCCTATTCAATTTTTTTTAAATAAACGCTGGTTGACAATCCGTGGGAAATCACAATGATCTCTAAGGAGCGCGGCAAATGTAGGCGTTGGGACCATTCAATTTTTTTTATTTCAAATTTTTAAGCATAAGATTCTATCATTTTCAGAAAAATATTATATTTTCTGCAATAGAAAGGATAAGTTAAACGATTCTTAACTGAATCACAGAGGATCCAGATTAGTAGCCTAAGTTATGGTAATCCTTCATTGAATTTATAATGGTTTAGTTAACTTTGAAAAAGTCCAATGCCTTTTAAAATAAGTGAACATAAAAAATTCTGTTTTCCAGACTTATTTTTGAAACTTGAAAAATAAGAGCCTGAATATCTTGTAAGAAGTGACCTTAATTCTGATGAAATCAGTATGATTAGAGATGATTATGAACTGAAAATACCGGAAGTGAAAAAATTACCAGTAACATATTATTCGAGCAATTGAAAATAATAAAATAAAAAAATATAAAGACACCAAACCAACTTATACCGGAAATATCTACTCAGAGAAGATGTAATCTGCAAAACATGCGGCAACAATAGTAATAGGGCTTCAAAACGATGTCTAATATTGATTAAAAAAACAAACAAAGAAAAATTATCTTATTCAAACACGAAAATGCGGAAGCGGATCAGCACATCTTTATTGATGCAGCATTCTAATTTAGCGGCCATTCTAAAAGAAGCTTAGGGAACATTTTTATTTTATTTTATTTTATTAATATAACTTCACTTTTTTTTATATATAACTTTTATTAATATAAACTCCCAAACATCTATACCTGAAAAAAAAAAACCTATGGCGCAACAGTGCAAAGGCATGCCAGACGGAATATATTGTGGGACGTGTGGTAAGCAGGCCGCAATTCCCTCGCCGTTTAGTTCTGACTTTTGCTACCTAGAGGCACTACAAACTATAGCTTCCCACTCTTTTTCAGGATGCTGGGTTAACATCGAATTTGTCCTCACAGAATTCGAACCCTAAAATCTCGCACCAAAGGCTAGCCACTAGACCAACACGTGAGGATAAGCATCTTATACATTATCTTGAAATCAAGACTCTGCTTTGCAGAGTAGTTAGTCCAGTAATATGTGAAAAAATGGGTTAATAACTTTAACGAATTTTGTAACTTTGTATTTGAATCCTTTTTTTTAATTTCATACTCACGTTACTTTAACAAAATGATATGAAAAATATCCAGTTTAAAAGTGGTGTAGATTTCAAACTAATGCGTTTACAATTTTAATGTATCAACAGTCTATTAAGAGAACATGAGATGTTGTAAATTATAAAAAACCAAATAAGCAGTTTTCTTAGCCTAATTATAGGATATTAATAAGATTAATGACGCATAATAATGTTCTAATTATTTATAATTATTGCTACATTTTTTTTTTATTATTATTAAGGTATGGGTTATTGGAGGCGTGTAATAAACAGGATGATAACATTTTAAATTACCAAAATTTTAAATCAAATGTAATAATAATTACTTTGAATATTATGTAAGCAAATTTTGAATTAGTTCTGGATTAGTTTCTTTACAATAAACAAAAATTGCAATTTCAGACAAATTGTTGTTAAAAATAAAATAAAAAAGAACACCTTGTATCTTATAAATGGATATTACAACAGATAAAAAAGTAGAACCATGTGAAATAAATAAAAAAACTATATAGTCTAGAGTGAGAGAAAGAGATTACAAGAGAAAAGGCAGCTGTTAGAAAAGAGATTACATGACATCAGGCCACGCCTTCTTCAAGTCAATTCTTGTTCAAATCAAAACATCCAACTTCTAGTCTATTTGCTACAACTTAACAGAGAGAGAAAAATACAACCCTAACAAAAATGTACAGATAATCAATCTGAAGTGTCCAATAACATCAGGGAATAAATATCATATTAACTGAAGATAAACATTTTGCTAATTTAGCTAGCTAAAGAATTTAAAATATTTAAAAGTTACTTTGCGCGTGTGTGTGTGTGAGAGAGAGAGAGAGAGGGAGAGGGAGGGAGAGAGAGAGACGGGTAATAAAATCAAATCTACTGCCACTGAAGACATACATTGTAAATTTCCATAAATGATAGTGTTCGGAATATGGAATGCAATCATCTGAAAAGTGTTTAGTGTTAGTGAAGTTTGGAGGAGCTTGTATATGCTGGATGTGTTGTGTAAAATTTTGTGGGTGGCAAGTGTTCGTGTTAGGTTTGGTTACTCGCAAAGAACCCAAGATCCCGAACATTAATAATGATGAAAGCCAATTAAAAAAAAAATCTGGTATGAAACACCACACAGGTTAATATAATTACAAAGTGATTATGATTTAAACAAGCATTTTTTTTTTGACAGCACCAATCACATTGAACAATACCAAATAAAATTTGAAATTAATTGCCAAAAAAGTTCGCAGAACCCAATAAAGTTAATTTCTTTGCAAAATGTTTCAAATGAAAGTGATACGTATATATTGTGTGCAGTTAACATTAATTGTTTAAAGAAAGCAGTTATAGTTTTCGTAGAAATTCCTAAAAAATAAAAAAATAAAAAACTCTGCACACTTCCGGTTAACCTATTTTCTTCAATTTGAATTCTCGCAATGTTGGTAATGTATATTAAAATGGTAGGGGTTCTACCATTCTATTGAAGCGTAGCGACATTCTATTGAAATGGAACTTTAGATAAAGGCTTAACTTTTCCCCTTCCTTTATTATTTATACCATCTACACTGCTGACATTCCTACTCATCCCAAAACACTAACAACAACCTATGCTGATGACTCCGCAATACTATTTTCTCACCCCGATCCTTCTCATGTCTCTACTGTTGTACAAGAACAGCTTGAGCTCATTGAAAGTTGGTGTAAAAAATCGAGAATAAAACTCAATCCTGCCAAATGTGTCCAGGTTATCAGAGACTTCTGCTTCATTTTGCTGATGCTTTCCAGCTCTGCGGACCCAACCACCACAACAACTATGGTGTCAGGTTAAATTTACACTACGAAGACAGACTTGCCAACCACTAACTATCAACAATGCAGAAATACCCACTTCTGCACAGGTACGAGTGCGTTACCTAGGATCCTACTTAGACAGTCGTCTAACGTGGAACCCACACACAAGACCTAAACGAAAAGAACTAAACAGACGTTACGAACACTTAAGGAGACTCCTTGGACCTAAATCTACCATGAAGGTACAGAACAAACTCACACTCTACAAAACACTACTTAGACCGATATGGACATATGGAGCAGAATTGTGGGGCTCCGCAAAACCTTCCAATGTACAACCCATACAATCCTTCCAATCCAAAGTCCTCCGCCGAATCGTTAATGCACCCCATATTATGTCTCAATCGCACCCTTCATCATGACCTTAATATTTATTCCCTTCGTCAATGATCTAATCCACTCACGATTCCAAAATTTCCATAAAAGCCTAGAGCTTTACCAAAATCCTCTTGCCCAATCACTCTCAACACCTTTCCACCTTGATGACAATCCTCCACGTCGTTTAAGACGTTGTTGGCCACGAGATCTCCTTGCTTCTCAACCCACAAGTTTATCCTAGCGAGTTCCCATCAGATCATCCTAGTTGTGACGCTGAGCTTAACTCAGTGACACAATTGTTTATTATACCGTACATACACTGTTGCCATTGTATATAGTTGTACAGATGCAAAAAATAAAAATAAAAACCTTTTCCCCTAGAACCCCTCAAAAAATCAATTCCCCTCGGAATAATTTATAAATAAAACCGATAGTTATTTATGTAGGTACAATATATATCAAGTTTAAAGAAATTCATTGTAACCATTTTAGAGAAAATCACGAACAATTGACAAAAAACATTCAGCAAAGTTGGAACTTCCAGTTGATGAATTTTGCCTGAAATCTCGAGTCATATGCGGGGTGATAGTACCTAAACGGATACGAAGTTTGAGCTTTCTGCGATTTTATATATATATATACAGAGTGCCGCATTTAAACGGGCGACTTTTGAAATAACTCATAAAGGAAGGAAGAAGATATATAAAAAGTGAGCATAAAGTTTATTGAAGTATTTTCACTGTAGTTACCCGTTGGTGTTAGGGCTTTGCCGCCTTACACCTTAAATCGGTGGTAGAAAATAGTATCCTTTGGACCCCCCGCCCCACTTTTTACTACTGTATTGAAAACTATTAAAAAAATGAAGAAAAATGCCGTTAATTTCATTTTAATATTTCAAACCGTTGCCGAGATATTCAATTATAAAGATTAAATTTTCGTCGCTTTTTCCCTATTTCTCTGTTTCATAGACGAAAATTAAGAGCGTATTTTCTTATTGATTATTAATAAATAAGAAAGTTCAAATGCTGCTAAGACTTAAAACCTATTTTAAAACCATAAGGGACTTAAAAATCAGGTAAAACATCATTAAAACCAAACAATATTCCACTTTATTTTCAAAAATCGACAAAAAAAAATATTTCCTATTTATTCAAAATGACCTTTCTCGGCTTAAACGGCACAAGCGTAGTCGCTGCTCAACAATGAAGTTGCTAATCCTATCATGTCTGCCGGGAATTGCTAAGCAGTTTTGGATTAAGTCTTCTCTAAGTGCTTCTGGACTAGTTAGTTCCCTGGCATAAATTTTTTTTTTGAGATATCCCCAAAGAAAAAAAATCAAGAGGGGATATACATATAACAGACCATTTGCTAGAAACATTTTTTCAGAAACTCAGCGACTCAAAACATGTACGAGTATTTTCAGTCAAAACTTAATTTCGTAATTTTGACATGATCACAATATTTTCTCTTACGAGCAGTAAGAAAAATGATAAAAAATCTCAAGAGGGTTAAAACTGAAAAAAATTAAAATGGGAGGTAAAAGACAGCGAGTACAATATTAATGAGAGAAAGCGTAGCGAATTTAGTCTTCTTCCCTCTTGCCCCCCCCAAAAAAAGATTGTAAGTAAAGACTTATTGAGTTTCTTAACATTAAATCTTCTTAAGTAGAATGAGAAGCCTTTGCGTAGTAAGACTTCTAATATCTTCTTCTCCCCGTTCTAAAACTTATTACTGCGACCTTTATCAGAAGTTCTTATTACATTTTTTTCATGGCTGGTTTACTATGTTATCGTATATTATGACTTTCATAGCAATTCTTTTGAGAACTATCCAGGCATTTATGGATTCTATAAACGTAATTTAACTAGCATGCCGTGAAAAGAGGATATAATAAAATGCTAGATTTCTGTTTTATTTATAGAGCAAAATTAAGGTTTTGTTTGTAGGCTTTTCAAGATTTGCCATTTTATTCGTTAACATTGGTCTTGCGAAAGCCACAGGCCAAGCAGAAGAAAAACCCGTTTCTGCATGTAACAAGTTATTTTTTGTGTTTGACATTAAAACGGCAGAAGATGATAACTTGATACATTTAATGTTCCTCTTATTTGAAATAATACTCTAGTAACATACCTTTAAGCTCCCCTATAGTTGATTGTGAGAGACGTGAACCACTAGCCGATATTGCACAGTACTGGTACGAATTCCGAGTTTGGCTTGGGATTTTATGTGATATATTAGTATGAGTAATAAAGACACAGTGCAAGTCTGGAAATCGGCATCTAGAACCGTTCGGAAAGAGGAGATAATTGTCGCTCGTTTGAGAATCGGCCATACTCGGATGATGAGCAGGGAACAAATCCCATTTTTGTAATACTTGCAATGACCCAATATCCGTGCAACATATTATAACTGAGTGCCCATTATATCAACGAAGTAGAAAATTAAACAAGATTCCCAATACCTTGTCAGAAGCTCTGAAAGATGATCCAGTTATTATCGACCGGATGATAAAAATTTTGAAAGATATTGAAGTTTATACAAAAAATTTAGTGAAAATAATAAATTTGAATTTATATGTAATTAGTTTATACTTGTATATAGATGTATAATGTAACACATTTTAGACTTCCACTCTTAAGATTTAGGGATAGAGGAATATCGAATACTCTATCCCTACCAAATAGTTTATGCATGTTCCGTGGTATTAATGTATTTATTAGGATGAAAGTATTTATTGGAGAACTTGTAGTTATGAGTGCTATTATTCCAGCGCTATTAACAGCCATTAATGAAAACAAAAACGATTATTGTAAATTAGAGAATCATTTTCTAGTACAAAAAGTAAGGTGTGGACAAATTATACAACCCCAGAGCATAATTACCGCAAGGTTCATTGCTCAAAACAAAATAATCAAAAAATATGAATAATATAAAGCTATGCACTGCGCAGCCAGTTAATTTCAATTATTTTGCGTTCGCCGAAGACCTAGTGTTAGTGGCAGTGGATATGGAAGAGATATGTCAGTTTGGAAAATACCAGAGTCAGCAGATCTTAAAGGACTTCCCTTACAAAAGGTCTCCTCTTTTAATTATCTTGGGTGATGCTAGTATTATCGATAAAGTGAAAGAAGAACTAAATGAGAGAATAGCCCCCACAGCAGGAAGTTATTACATGCAATCAAAAGAAACTTTGAAGTCTTTAGAAAAACGTAGATGAAGATTACTGCCCGTTGTGACATACACAAAAGAATCTTGGGGTCTTAAAAAAAAGGGAAAAAGTCGCGTACAGACCGCAGTGAAAAAAGGGCTAGACGCGGTCGTATTAGGAATACCACTTTAAGAACCAGACTGAAGGTAGAATCACTTATAGAATTATTAGCTCTATTATTTTTATTTGAAACATTTTTCTGAGAAAATTGATTTTAGGGTGGCTTGGGGGGTCTTGGAAATTAGGTAATGAAACCGGTAACGAAGAAGTTTTCAGGCAATATAGTCTAATGCTGGAATAGATGTCAGAAACGCTGAGTCGATCTCTCGCAAGAGTAATGAACCTTAGTACGTAACAATGAACCTTAGGTAGTAACAACTCTACACCACGATCTTTATGGGACTCTTGTGACACCCTCAATTACCGTACCCACTTCATTCTTGAATGTTTAATTTAGTCAAGAGAATCTGCAAACATTTCTATGGGAAATTGATTGAGGGTGTCCTGGTATATCTATGGCGTTATATTTCAAATGTTATTGGGGTTTGTATAATGTTACTAGCGCTCTCTTTTGGACTAACCACTTCAAGTGATTAGCTGCCATGGTTGCTAACCAACATGTACCTCACCAACTCTATATTAATATTATGACTCTGAGTAAATACGATAATTTTAACGAAAATGGGTTAAGCTCGAAGGCTAAATTACTCATCTTCGACGGACTCTCAGCCAACCCAAGCACTTAAAAACTAACACTGTACGTGTAGTGCTGTTTCCTCTTCTTCCTGACAAAATCTGTACTCGTTGTCAGACCCATACAATGTGCTTCTTAAGTCTACAATGGTCAATGAGATAGGCTAAAATAATTCGTATGACCACACGGCTTTGTTGGAATAGTTCTGTTAATAAGCCTCGGCGAAAAGCCCTGACCTGCAGTTTTCATCCAAAGCGCTTGTGACTATTTTGCATCCATGCTTGAATTCGTGCACTCATAAGACATCTTCCAATGCAACAAAAGAGTTCAGGGCCCAATAAGGTGTTATTAGGGAGCCCTCCAGAGCAAGTTGATCAGCCGCGTTGCTAAAAAAAAAATAAAATCGAAAGATAGGGATGAGAGTTTCTCTGGAACCATCATCCGATTAAGTTTGTTAATAAATAAAAAAATTTAAAAATAAAAAAATGCTGCCTTGTAGCCTTTATACATTGAATGCCCAGGTACCTAAACTTATTACTGCGACCTTTATCAGAAGTTCTTATTACATTTTTTTCATGGCTGATTTACTATGTGTAACCTTATATTGGCCTAGTAATTTCCATGAGGATGGCCAAGTAGTCCCTCACCAGTCTTGAATTGACTTGGTAGGAACTGATGACTTGTGGAGCAACCTTGCTATCTGAAGTTATACGACTCGGAAGTTATGTATCCCTCCTCTTATTATCTCAGTAGCACAGATAATTATTGCGAATAGCACTGCCTGAAAGCTAGCTTACTTAAGCTTACCGAGACATCATATCTAGGATTAGCCCCGTACACCTATCTTCCATGCTGGAGAAGTATTTCTGCCACAAAGAATAGCCTAATATCGACGGTCTATGATCGCCTCTCTGCCCGGTATCAGAACTTTCAAGGGCATGTCAAAGCTATATTAGTTACTTCAACGAAGGACAGGACCAAAATTTTACCTGAACCTCTACGAATATTAACAAAATGCTCATTAGAAGACACTCTTTAATGGAGAAATATTCCATGGCAACCTATATCTAAGGAATCGGATTATCATACCAAGAGTAACACGTTCTTTGATGTAGTTAAAAATGAGTTTAGAAAGATGTCTATCATGTTTACAGGATATTATTCCAAAGGAATCCATTGTACACAATTGACTTCTAGTAGAATTCAATCGTCAAGTAATGTGTAAATAAGATAAAACGCTGAGCATTTGCTATTACGGAGTTCTATAAAATCCAGCTGGTATATTCTTGAAACCAGAATTCACAAAGAATTCAATTCTGGATTTATTAGCGATGCAGGAATACCTGGATAGAATGTGGAAAGAATATTGAGACTTTTTTACTTTCTTGCCGATTATGGATTAGATTAGTTCAGAATATTTATCAATAGGCACTATTTTAATTCTATAAAGAAATTGTTGTGCCGTAAAAATGGTTTCTATTAACAGATATTTATTGTGCCAGAAAAAGTCGAAATAATAACTAAAGAAAAACTGTATAGTATATGAAACATATCTAATATAGTATTGAGACAAAGTATTATATTGATATGATCACAGATGGTTGATATCGATAATAAGATACAAGTGTGGAACTTGATGTACAACGAAGCTGGGGTTGAGATTGAGATGAACAGAATATATATCAACGAAGAAAGAAACTGAAGGCGTAGAAGTGAGAGAAATAACAGTCAAGTGAGAGGTAAGAGGCAACCAAAACAATATTTGTTTTGTCAGACTTTTCTTTCTTACATCGCATCCTACTAAACGTACAACACGGCCTGGGAATATCATCAAATTACATATATTCTACTTGTGGACCACTTCACCATTCAACAGTATAAATATTGCTGAAGAACCAACATGATACAGATATGAGATATTCAAAGGCGGTGGGGTATGTAAGGATAAAATATATATAAAAGTAATGGAGAAGAGAAAAATAAAATACAGTCCAATGGAGCGGACAAAAAAAACGATGATCAACTCCATGGTAACGAACATTTACACAAACATTGGTCACCTAAAAACTGCGCTAACACCTCGCCTAAATCTCACCTTAACTTTGCCCCTTTATATCTTTACACAATCGTTTACAACAAAACTAACGGCACTTCCACCTTTTAAAAGCCTTTTCATTTTCTTTTATTACTGCAGGATGAATTGGTGTAATCGTTTCAAATTTTCGAAATTGAGTTTTCACATAGGAAATTCGTTTTGAGATCCCTTTACTACGAAACAAATGCTTTTCACGTAAGGTCTGCATGTGTATGTAATGGATAAATAGGTGTGTGAACAAAATTATTTGCCACAGGAGGTTTAAACTTGATATTCCGGTTAAGTATACATTTGACACTAATGTTTCGGGCAAAATCCATCAATCAGCTCCAGCTTTAGTAAAATGGTTTTTTACTATTTTTTTTTTTTCTTAAATATTTCCGACGTTTTTCTTTAAACTTCATTGACTACATACAAACCAAATATTTATATTTTTATTTTTATTTTTATTGATTTTTCTGGGTGTTCTAAGCGCAGCATTAGCACCCAGAACATTCAGCTTTCCTCCAAAGTACCAATGGAAGATTCCACAAACTACAAAACATTAAAAGGTACATTAGAAGCATGGCTAGGATTCCAAATTGGAAAACAAATTCGTTAACTGGAAATACAATTTTACAGAATTCGTTTTTCAATTTTTTGACTCAAAAAACGGCTACAACATTTTCTTTAAACAATCTGGAATACTAGGTGTAAGACATAAATCATCGTCATCCATTTTATCACTTTTATTTGCAATATTTTTACGGAAAAATTGCTTGAGAGTGGTCCTGAGGAATCTATGTCGTTTATTTCATATTGCGGGGGGGGGTGTTCAATGTTACTGGCGCTGTCATTTGGACTAACCACTTCAAGTGATTATCTGCAACGGTTGCTAACCAACATGTTCCTCACCACCAATATATTAATATTAAGACGTTGAATAAAATATTTATATTTTAAAAACAATTTGTCAACTTCTACAATTGCATACTCTTTACTAGATTATTTTTACTTTCTTTTACTGCTAGTAAGAGGAAGTATTGTAATCGTGTCAAATTTTCGATATCGAGTTTTCACCGGAAATGTCTGTTTTGAGGTCCCCTAAGTCAAAAAAATTGGTTTTTAGCAAATGGTCTCTCTCCCTCACACACTCTGTGTGTGTGTGTGTGTGTGTGTGTGTGTTTATGTGTGTGTGTATGTATGTGAGCAGCATAGCTCAAAATTGAAAAATCGTAGAAAGTTCAAACTTGATATTCCGTTTAGGTATCCACCATAGGATCTAACAGTAAGTCAGTGGTCAAAATTCCTCAACCGGAAGAACCACTTTACTTAATGTTTTTTTTTCACTTTTTTGCAATTTTTTCCAAAATTGCTCCAGCGATTTTCTTTAAACATGATGCATCAACTACACTTACAAAGATCTATAATTTTTTTTTGAAAATTTTTTCCGGGAAAATGCATTTAAGGGCACTTTTAGGGGAGGGGTGGGGTTAGGCTTTTCCTCTTTAGTGTTATCATTTGTAGTTGATTATACAATTCTACCATCCAAACAAAATTAATTAGAAATAAATAGATGGCCAAACTTTCGAGTTTCAAGAAAATAAGTAAACCGGAAGTGAATTTTTTTTTTCAGTTTTCGACAAACTCCAACGAATTTCATCAAATTTAGTACACAAACTATAAATTTGTCAATTACAATTATGAAAACTGGAGTAAGAGAAAGTTGTGTGAGTGTTCACACCAGATTTCCGAACTCTCTCTTATGGATCACTGACTTAAAGAATTTTTAATTTTGATTACAATTTCAATGTTTTCACAACCATATTGAGCAATAATCTAATGTCCGAAACGAAATCAGATTGAGAAGCATTTTTTTTTTCAGGCGGGCTTTACGGTCAACTATCAAATTGGGTGTCGTGGACGGGGGCGGAAGCATATACTTTATCATTAACATTTTTTAAACGAATGTAAAATTTAGCAGTTATATGCAGGAATCGAACTGGGAACCTCCCATTTATAAGTCCATGATCATAATCAAATCATGTTCATAAACATCATAAAGCTAGGATTTTCATTATAAGTTTTTAATTAGAGCAAGGGGAAGTAGATTTGCCACTTCTTCAAACAGCTTGATTCCCCAGCAAGTTAGCCGCCTAGCAAGACAACCAGCCCTCTACACTGGGGATAACAATCATTTGTTTGACAACAATTCCAAGTTCATACAATACACCCTCACACGTATATATACACGGGCCCACACTTATAATCGATTGCTTACAATAAACAAACATACATACCCAAAGGACACAGATATACTCTTTTTACTGGTGAGCATTGTGAGATCATCAACAAACAGGTCACTAGAAAGCTATCAGCATTAACTAAAATATGCTTACAAATTCTGTGATGTATGCAAATCGCAATACTGAGACAAGCATTCCTTCACGTAGCCGAAAATTTTCAGCTATCTTTTCTTTGACATTTATTTATTCTATATTGAAAAAATATAACACTTGATGATGGAACAATACGAACTATAGCAATACAAAACTAACAAATAATTAAGACTAAATAATAATTGGAAAAATCTTTTAAATTGATCTTGCAAAAGAGAAATTGAAGTGCAATAATTATTATCTCGAAAAGTTTTAATAAATTTTTTATATCACAAATATTCTATGAAAAAAATAAAATGGAACTGATTATTTTTAAAAAAATCTGAGTGTATGATTGCGTGTACAATGCTGGGAAAACGCAGGGGGTAGGGATATTTTCCTTAACAGCGTGCTTCAAAGTCAGATTATCGTAGTGTTAGCATAATGCAATGATTGAATGTGAACTGATATCACTATGGAAATGGTCTGCTTTATGCTAATCTGATATTAAACAAGATAACACATTGATTGATCAAGATATCGTGACCATATGAACAAACGGCCTAAAATGATCGATGACCATAAAAATGAACGACTAACAAAGAATCAATTCAGAACATATATCCTAGATATTAAAACAAGTATTAGAATAATTCGGGGTCACGACCATTTTTAATTAATACAAAAATTATAAATCCTTGACAAAGCTTGGAAGAAATGGGAAAATATAGGCAAAATCTTAAAATATCATGGAATATAGTTTACTTCCTTTTTATTAAGTAAAGCTGATGGATTTCCAACTTTCACTAAATACTTTACAGTCCGATTGATGGGAAGTCAAGGCGAACAAAGCTGCAGCAAGAATAATTGGAAGATTACCTATTTATGAAAGTTGCTTCCCCTAAATAAAGTTAAAATCTTTGGAAAGAGCTGAGTGCCATTCACTTTGGAAAAGATAAGCACATTCTTTGTTTAAATAAATCTACTTTTAAAAGAGTATTAAAGAATATTAAATTAAAATTTCCATTTAATTACAATTAATTTTTATGATATTATTTAAATTATTCAATTAAAAGAAAACGTCCTATATATTTAATTGTACAAAACTTTTTAATTCTAACTTAAGTAAAATGGAATTGGATTAAGGGAATAAACTTTAGAAAAGTTTCAAGTATCTCTAGAGATTTTTATTTGGTTAGATGTGCATACAGAAGTAAAAGTTGTTTAAGAGAAAACTCTTTTCCTATACACTCTAGTTCTTTAAATATGGTGGGTCATTAAAAGTTTGTATTGGAAGTCCTTATTATGTCCGTATAGCTTGATAGAAACACTGGAGAAAAATCTACAACAGAAATGTGATTTTTTATTTTTATTTTCACTTTCTCTTACTCCTAGTAAGTGTAAGTATTGTAATCGTGTCAAATTTTCGATATCGAGTTTTGACGGGAAATATCCGTTTTGAGATCCCCTGAGTCCAAAAAAGTGGTTTTTTAGCAAATGGTCTGTGTTTTGTGGTGTGTGTGTGTGTGTGTGTGGTGTGTGGTGTGTGTATGTATGTGAACAGCATAGCTCAAAAACGAAAAAACCGTAGAAAGTTGAAACTTGATATTCCGTTTAGGTATCACCATGCGATCTGACAGTACGTTATCTGTCAAAATTCCTCAACCGAAGTGCCACTTTACAGTTGTTTTTTTTTACGTTTTTTGCGATTTACTCAAAAATGGCTCCGACGATTTTCTTCAAACTTGGTATATCAACTGCATATAGAATAGAATAGAATAGAATGCTTTATTTTACATAAAAAGAAAAGTAAACGAAAAAGATTATGATTGGTAGTATAGGGGATGATAACCTCACGAGGCCAACGGAGTCGGGCAGCGGTATTATTCGCTGCTATTCAGATGGCTCTAGGCAGGAGGGTACTAGCCTGTCGGGGGCGGGAGCATGGTTTCAGGAGTTGGATAGAGGGAGTTCGGTGGCCTTGGGTGGTTTGGCCACTGTTTTCCAGTCTGAGGTGGTGGGCATCATTGAATGCTGCCACCTTGTGGGGGAGTGGCTAGGAGAGTTTAAGGAAGTGCGGATCTTCTCCGATAGTCAAGCCGTACTAAGGGCTTTGAGTAAGCCTTGGTGGAGTTCGAAATTATTGGGAGAATGTAGGAGAAGGCTTAACGCTTTGGCTCCGAGAGGTAAGGTGCATCTCTATTGGATATCCGGACATGCGGGAATAGAGGGCAATGAGAGGGCGGATCGGCTGGCCAGGGAGGAATCATCATTACCATTTTGCGGTCCTGAACCACAAAGACGTTTCGCGACAAACAGATTAGACTTTGGGAAACGAGAGCTTTGGAGAAACGCTGCGGGGACACGCAGGGGTGCCTCCAAGCTAAAAGATTTATAAAGGCTTGAAAAAGAAATGAAAATAATCTGTAAAGCATATTTAGGCTGGTATCAATATACCGTCGCCTAGAGTTGCTTTCTTACAAAAAAATTGATATTAGATACAAACTAACTCAAACGTATTGATATCATTACTATCACTACATTTTCCTTCTTTTTGTTTTTTTATATAACAATTATTTTTACCTATATTCCTTTATATAACAAGAACAAAAATAACTTTATAATACACAGCAGTAATTCACCGAGCTCAATAATTAAACTCCTAGACAAGGTATAATCTATATTTATATGCTGAGAGATGATAGAGAACCAAACTTTTCCATTCTTTACCATTTAATGCTCTCTTCGCTTTAAATTCTTCTTACCAAGGTATCTAATTCGAAACTCGGATATAACTGGGCAGACTCCTAGATAATGGCAAATATCCTCTATCACATTCATATTGCACAAAGCGCATTTTCTTCGATCTTCACTACGTGCAACATTATAATTTAGATAAATTAACTGGTCACGCAACTTGAAAATAGCTCTCATAAATTTCAGATTATTTCTGTCATGCAAGTAATGATTATCACCTAAGTCTATATCTAACTCTTTATACAAAGAATGGTAGGTCGACAATTGCGCCTTCCCTACCATTTCCTCTCTAAATTTCAATTTTAAATTTGTCATTACAATATTAACATCTAGAGTTACATAATCAAGCTGCAATCCTAAACCAGTAAACAGATCCAAATTTTCTCTATGCCAATACAATTTGTGTTTAATTATTTCTTTAGCCAGTATTTTTGGCCATCTATGGTCTGGCAATAACAGAACTTTTTTAATATATTTAAGGTGAAGACTTAGTGTATAAAAAAATATAGGGTAAACACTGGCTTCCAAATATATGATATAATTAGGAGAATTATAAGGTAGTGAAAATAATTTTTTAAAAAAGAATAAATTCAGTTTTTCCACCTCCCCAAAATTCTAATGTCCCCAGACCTCAACCGCATAACACATAATCGCCTGAAATGCAGAACGGAACACATCTAACTTTTTGGAGAGAGATATCTCATTTCCACTAATTAATCTGCTATCAGTAATATTTAGAGCAAATTTAGCTTGATTTAGCTTTTCAATAAAATGTTTTTTTAGCCCGGACAAAGGAGTTAACGTCATGCCCAAATATTTATAACAATTTACCACCTCTAAACTCTTACCATCCATCTTCCACTTTTCATTAGCAGCCAATTTACCGCCTTTGCGGAACACAATGACTTTAGACTTATCCAGGTTTACAGTTAAGCTCCACATATTACAAAAAATTACAATTCTGTTTATCATCATCTGTAACACCTTTTGCTCAGGAGCAAGCAAGACGATGTCGTCTGCATACATCAGACAGTTGATGGTTACCCCCCAACCCTAATTCCACCTCCAACAAATTCAGATAGATCATTAATAAAAAGTGAAAAAAGGGCCGGAGAAAGCAGACATCCCTGCCTGAGCCCAACATTCGTTTCAAAAGACCTGGTAACACCATTATTTGTCCAAACCGCGGATTGAGTATTTTTATATAATCCCTGGATTGCATTAATAAACTTATTTGAAATACCTAGCATGTGTAATTTATAAAAAAGGGCACCCCTATCCGGTGAATCAAAAGCTGCCCGGAAGTCAATAAAAAAACAATATAATTTTTTACGTTTAAGCAGGTTTACAAGTTAATAATGTTAAGCAAGTTAAAAATGTTATCTACAGTTGAATAACCCCTACGAAATCCCGCTTGAGATTCACATAAAATATTGTTTTCTGTACTCCAATTTTCTAACCTCATTAAAAGCAAACCGGAAAACAGCTTAGCAATGCAATAGCAGCTTCCAGATTACAGGCAAACATCATCACAACAACACTGACATAATTTTCACTATCAGCAGTTGATGCAGTTAAATAAAAGTTCACAAATTTTCATTAAACCTTTTTAATGTTTATTCAAAGTTTACATACTCTAAATATTGTTGTGGTGCTGGCGGGAACATTTAGCAAGTAGAAATTGAATATGATTATATTTTAGGACAGAAGATAGCGCCTAGATCAAATCCAAATAAGATTTGCAATAAAAAATGTCACACATTTCCCCACAAAGCTCCTAAAAACTACTGTTCCGAGAATATGTTTAAAATCAGAGTGATAAGTTTATATATCTGTACAGCGAGCATTCCAAAGTATAAAGCAAATCTTTGGAACTGTTTATGTGAAAAATCCAAAAATGCCCCATTCAAATAAACATTGATTTTCTTCAAATTAGGAATTCTAGCAACGTTTTAGTCTATTCCAATAATGTACAGATATTATTAGAAATATACTTTTGAGCAGTTCGAAATATCACTTTCTGTGATTTTTCTATTTTCAGATATTTGAGCACAAAAAGAACCCATGGGTATTATTATTATTTTTTGTTAACAAAAAAGAGTTTTTTTTTTTATCGTAACAATAATAAACTGTAGAATATTATATAATAAACTGTAATAAAACTAACTGTAAACTAGAAACAAAATGAATACCTAGGGGAGGGATTGGCTAAGTGGTTAGCGAGTTGGACTCTCACGCGGAGGTCCCGGGTTCGAGTCCAGTGCTACCCTTAGATTTTTTCTTCCTAGGAGTCTCTGCAGCTCACTATCCGGTGATGGACAGTGTTGTCTGTAACGAGAGAGCAGTGCACTGAGAAAGCTCCGGACGCTAATGACGATAAATGTTAAAGCGCCTTAAATTAAAAAAAAAAAATATATATATATTTGTTTTTAAAGTTGCATTTTAGCTAAACTTAGAAGATTCAACTACCATATAATATTTTCAGTAAAATAAATTAAAGAATAATTACTTATTCTTAGAAAAAAACTTATTTCGATCTAGATATAAGATAAATAATTTTTTTTTCTAATTAGTTAAGTTTTTAAAATTAGTCTTAATTTTATTTGCACTGACCTCCAGTTATTCGTCAACTCCTGAAGAATGCTGCCTAAGAAAACTTCCTAATGGGAATTATTAGCCAATTTGAGGCTCTTCTGGTTTATAGGTACCAGGGTATTCAATGTATAAAGGCAACGGAGGTAGCATTTTTTTATTTTTCATTCTTTTTTAGCAAACTTAATCGAATGTTTCCTGAGATAACTCTCATCCCTATCTTACAATATTTTTTTTTCGAGGCGGCTGATCAACTTGCTCTGGAGGACTCCATAATAACACCTTATTGGACCCTGAACGCTTTTGTTGCATTGGAAGATGCCTTATGAGTGCACGCATTAAAGCATGGATCACAAACGCTGTGGATGAAAACTGCAGTCCTGCGGAGGTCCCAGGTTCGAATTCGAATTCAGCCCTTAGATTTTCTCTTCAGAGGAGCCCTCTACAGCTCACGGCCAGATGAAAGCTCACGGTGTAGTCTGTAGCTAGAGAACACTGCTCGGAGGTTGGCTCTATTGGGAAGCACAATAGATCTTTCAAGTCGTTAAATTATCAATTCATATTATTAGGTTTACTAATAAATATTCAATCGATAAGACTAGTTCATAGTACTCTAATTTTTAAAACGAACAGATCTTGAATGAAAAACTCAAGTTATTTCCTAGACGAACTGAGTTAGACATATTTGTTACCAAAGAAATTTTAAATACCTTGGATCGATAAGAAAACACGTTCCACATTACATAGCAAGTTTTAACTAAGAGTTTCTTATATATGTAAATGTAGATTGCAGGATGTGATTACTAAGAGAACGAACCTGTACATCGTAAATATCTGTCCGCTACAATTCAGAACAAGTTCTGACATGTTTTCACACATTTGTAAACACAGACATACATAAAAATAAATACACTTTAGCACTTCCTACAAGTATAAAAATTAAATCAAAATACCTTGAAATATGAAATAATGAATAAAATTAATTATGCAAAAATATTTTCAATACAAGGTGTTTTTAAAAATTCGGGATAATTGAACACGAAATTGATAATTAACATTTTTAAAAATACAAAGCCAAACTGAAATTATAAATTTAATTAATTCAAATTTTTGAGATTCTTAAAAATATGCTATTGAATTCATGTTAGGCAAAGATTGGACATACTAATTTGAGATTATATCTATTTCAATCTTTATCGTGATCAAGATATACTAATTGGCCCATTTACCACAATAATGACTACATGGAAGAAATAATATTCTTGTATGTTCCCCCTCCCAGGAATAACATTTCATAAAATATTGTAACGCAGCCAGTGGTGCCATCTAGGAGAGAAAGTAGGAACCTCAAGTTCTCTTAGTGGCCGCTAGGAAGCGCTGGCGACGCGGTCTAGTTATTTCTGGAAGGATTGAGAAGATTCTGGAAGATTCTCCACCGGTATAAATAGGGACCGCAGAGAGTTTTGCAGAGTTTTCTAGTTACAAACGAAGTGTACGTTTGTGGAAAGTGTATAAAAAGTGAATAAAGTGAACTTTTGTGGTTTATACTGTGAAATAATTATTATTAAGTGTTGTATTTTGTAATTCATTGTGCATAAGAATAAATTGGTGTTTTCTTTATTGAAGTTTTGAGTATTTTGTCTATACGAACCCACTTAAAACTAGTTGCAGTAGCTAGTTTAGAGGGAAAAACGTTACAATATCAAAGAACAAAGGAATGTTTTAGTTTCTTCTTCAACTGTCATCCATTTCATCCAAAGTCTCTTGAAGAACTATGAATATTATGCAAACTGTAAAGAAAACAAACTCAATGAAAGCACCTTGTGACTTTCACTCTATAACTCTATATTTCCTCGAGGAACTTGCCTCTCAATATTACAACACTATATCTACTATAGTACACGCTGATACCATTATCTTAGACAAGAGTTGAATAAACCATATTCATGGACTATTAGACAAACATTCCAAACTCTCATAAAACAGTCTGGGCTAGTAGGACGTTTGGCAATACTTCAGGCTGGTTTTTAAGGCTAGGAAAAAGAGGAAATCCCCATCGAAACATTGACCTAGATGAGATATTATATTTTCCTCTATATATATATCAGAAAGAAAAGCAGAAAAATAGGGTGATGTACAAGGGACAGAAAAGAGAAGATACAGTTGTTCAATGTCGCAAGAGAGAATATAAACAAAACTTAATTTAATGTATTATACGCATAAATGTGAATAAAACATCAATTAAAATTATAATAGCACTCTTGAAAAGTGCCACATATAGAATTTTGTAGAAATACAATTCCTTAAAAGAAAAAGAAAAAAAAGAAAAGTGAAATACAATATAGCATATAGTGAGCAAAGAGGGGCAGTGTTACTTGGTACACATGATGTTTTTATTCCCTGAGGGTTTCAACAGAGCAATACAAGCAGTAATTTCAGAAACGTCAAGAAAGATGTCATCAACAGGTAAGAGATGAAATGTACATTACTACGCTATCTGCGATATTTTTTTTTTTTTTTTACACTCGCGCAAAGCTTTATACTACACACTGATCCAGTAACTCATATCGTATTTTAATGTTTCACGCAAAAATAGATCTTTGTTGTAGCTTGTCTTAGCGAATATACCATCTAAAAGATGGAACAACCCTCCAGAAATTCATGCAAAAGTACCGTGGAGAAGGCAAGAGAACAGTGGAGAATTCTAGAAAGAAATGTGATAAAGTGCTGCAAAAGGCTACCTAAAATAAAATATTCAAAGGGTCAACACCCGAATAGAGGCTATAAATCCTGGAATATATTAAACAAAGAATAGATAGGGAAAAAAATAGGTAGGAAAAGTGCATTGGGATGTTTCAACAAACAAAAAAGGAAGAAATAAAACATGTTTTCTGAAGAAAGAAAATAGAAGATGTTTAAAGGAATTAAACTAAATTGTCTTGCGCAAAAAAAAATGTATAAAGTATAACAAATATCTTTAATTAGTAAACTATGTCTTACCCTCTATGATTTTTATCCATCAATTTGCTGGTTCTGTTCGGTTTCGGTCTCTTATCCCTTATCAGATTGTAGCTATCAAATTTATGATTGATCAATGTGATGCGCATGGTGATGAATGTAGCGTGAAAAAGTTACAGTCAACTTTCTTCATAGACTTGTATATACTCTGATGATGGATGAGAATCCGAAACCGGACAGAACAAGGAAAATTTAAGTATGCTATGACGAATCAGAATACAGATGTTGTCCAGTCTTGCGAGCCCTAATATTCAACATATTTTCTGTCCCAATTGACAAGTTTTATTCAGATAATGATAGTTTGCGAAAGATGTCCTTATTCTATCTAGTCATGGTACCTCAACAGAGAACGGGATGATGACTAGGCCATATCTCTAGGGACCTGGAAACCCTACGAGCATCCCGGCCTAACAATACGGATCTCCTTACACTCATACGATTACACAGGGAAAAAATCCAAAAGAGACTCACTAATTTTTAAAAGAATATCAAATACGTACTTTTTTTTTAAGCTGCAGAAATAAGAGATTTCAAAACGGACGAAATATTTTTGTTTTCAAATTCTTAAAGTAGACTATTTTTTTTTTCATGAAAAACTGTTACTTAACCAGAAAAATCCGTTGAATATTCGCTGTTGAGATATTCAATTTTGAATGTAGAGAAATTCTCTGCCCTTCTGTTTGCTAATGTAATAGGATCCGAAGAGCGAAAAATCAGACATTAAATGAATCAAACATTAGTTACTTCCCCATCTAGCCCAGACTAGGGAGGGAGAATTCTATTCATATATATATATAAAAGTTACAGCAGAACAGTTCAACACAGGTTTTACAACAGTACATCCCGTCAGCAACCTATCTATTCCTATTTAATCTCAGCCAGTCTGTCTCTCACTTTATTATTCTCTCGCTAGCTAACTTCTATTTAACTGTAATGTCCTTAAAGTTTGAGTGTCCTATTTATTATACAGTGTTCAGCATATCATCTAGTTTATTTCTATCTTATTCCTAAATTCATTCTCTCTAATGCTCCCTCATTCTCACATCCATTATACTAACATTCCAAATTATTTTTAAATTTATAATCAAATAAGGCAGAAACATTGGTATTCAAATTAGTTGTTCAAAATGGGTGTCATCATTAAATGTGCACAAACATGCTTAAAATGAATTGAACTGATGAATTGCAGGAAGTATGCATTCAGGACGGATTTCTTCGCAGACGGATTTCGTTAAGTGCGATCTAGATAACACCCTACTGTTCTCGCATTATGAGCTGGCCATCCATTTTGCTAAAAGTACATCATTTGCCCGCGTGCTAGAGGGAAATTTTCAAGCAGAACTGGGAGAAAATCATTTAAGAAATAAATGAAAACTGTCTGCGTTCAATGTTTCATTGTAAAAATGCGGGTGTACAAGTTGATCCTCTATTTAGCCGCACTGCATATTTATTAAAATTATTGTCTGATGTGTAATATCTGGATTTTCCTCTGCTCATACAAGGAAATTACACCTATTCAATAACATTATTCGTAAATTAACATTAATATAATAGGTATGTTTGGTGATCAAATCATACCTAAAATGGTAACGTTATAGAAACTATTTTTTCCCTTGTAGAATTTTCGAACTATTTGAAATTAAAAATAAATATAATAAATTTGAGATAAAAATTCTGCCGAAAATTCGGAAAACCCGATAAAAGATTAACCACTTTCAAGAGAAGGTAAATAATACATTTCATATCTTTCAGTTATTATTGTTTGATTTTTTTTTTTTGGCGCATCGACAGCCAAGGTCATTAGCGCAATTTTATTATTATTGTTATTATTATCATTAATTTTCTATTTTAATTTTTATTGAATATTTACAAGTGACTTATAATCAGAAGTAAATAAACTAAATGTCAGAAACAAATGACGTGAGAATCTTGTCTGAGTCATCCAATGATGACCAACATTAGTCGAGATTAGAGGGAAGTGTACTTGTGAGAAAGTCGTCTGACAGCTGATTGGGGATGTGATGACATGGCTTGGTGAAATTTATCGTAGCGAGATTATAAAATCTCAGATATAAATGGAATTTTGAGATCTAATTGGATAGTAAAAGGAAGCGAGGTTTTTAGATTGTAATGTTCGGATTCTGTTTTTATTGGATCGTTTAGAGTTCGAGTTCGTAAGTCTATATCGGTGCAAGAATGGCCTAGTTACAAATGTCGTATATGCTGGTAGAGTTTAAGCGTTTGTCAGTATAAATAAAATTTTACTACTTTTGTTAAGATCAGGGCTTTTGAGTCTTGTGTAAGGGTTCCAGTTAAGTCTATTCTCTAAATAGGTTTAAATGGTTAGATTAACTAGATTGTTGTAGGGATTATTGCATTACGATTTAAAAGATCTATTGTGTCCCCTGGGCCTACTCCGAGCAGTGTTTTCTAGCTGCAGATAACATTGCCTATCACGGTACCGTGAGGTTTACAGGTTCCTAGAGAAGTCTAAGGCAGTATGATGCGAATCCGGAACCTCCAGCGCGCTACCAGTGAGCTCATCCCTTCCTAGTTCCAATGAACTAGGAATGGAGACCCTAATTTATGTACTGTGTTTGTCCTCGTCTGTAGTGGGTATGGTGTATGTAGTTTACGTGTATTGTGTACTGTTCTGACGAAGTGCATGGAATACTGAGCTGAGGTAACCCGTGGAGTTGCGACTCCCCAAGTAGAGTAGCATGTAACAGATACCCCTTGTGGGCAGGTTTAAATGGTAAAGTTATATTTTTTTTCGAATAAAAAATCTATATATCAGTAATTATTGTATATATAGTATTTTGATTATATTTATTATTATTTTGCAAGACTTTACGTTTACTTTAGGCTTCATAAGATCGATAGCGCTATTATTTTTCTGTCTATTAGACTGCGCGTAAGTTTGTTCTGATAACGCGCAAAAACCCCTTGGATTTTTTGATAGTATTTGATTTGAAAGTTATTTCCCCAAAACTGCGCTATTTTTTATTTCATTTCCCCTTATAAAAAAAGGATAAATCGGAAAAACAGTTATTATTAACTAGCTGAAAAGAAATGTTCTAGGAAATAATAATAATAATAAAGAAATGAAATGAAGAGTGCAGAAACTTTCATCCTGTGCTAAATTTTGATAGAATAAACATTTCTCTTCCATTTTTTCATTTTAATTTAGGACAAATCCGTAGTTACCAGAGATAACTTCCTTGACAACCGTATGTTTGCCAACCTTTAATTGACCTAACAAGTATTCTCTCGACCTTAATAAAAATGTTAATTTTGCCAATCTTCCAACCAACTTAAAATTCGCACTTATCAACTAATTTTTAATAGTGTAACATTTTCCTCAAAAAATGCACGAGGGGAATATGTATCAAATCAAACAAGGTGGAGGACTATCCAAACCGTTCCTAGCCTCAAAGGGATTAAAACAGGGTTGCTGTCTGGCCCCCATCTCTTTTTAAAATCTATTTAGAGAGACTCCTGCAGGACTGGATGAGAAGATGTCAGGGAATGGGCTTACCAGTGCACAATGAGTGCCTTAGCTCCCTACTTTTTGCAGACGATCAAGTGGTGATTGCCCAGGACAGAGAGGATCTGGAATTTATGTCAAGGAGATTGAAAAGCCAGTATGAACAATGGGGCATGAAAATAAATTTTATAAAAACGGAGTACATGGTATCGGAGGAAATGTACAAGAAGATTTGGAAGTGGATGGGTACAGGATCAAAAAAGTGAAAGCTTTCAAATATTTGGGCTCGATTCTAAATGAAGAGGGAGGATGTGGTGCGGAAGTGAGGGCAAGAAGCGGGCAGGCCAAGAAAGCTGTAAGAATGCTTCACTCCATCCTCTGGAACACCAGTATATCCACGGAGAATAAAAGAAGGATCTTCTGTTCCATTATAGACCGGATAAGGAATGAGGCTATACTGGAGGAAATGGGCATAGAGAAAAGGATGAATCAAAAAGTAGTGGAGAGAAAGATGAGGTGGTATGGGCATGTGCGACGAATGGCCCCAGACAGGTGGCCGGAAAAGGTGCGGAATTGGACCCCTTCTGGAAGGAGGAAAAGAGGAAGACCAGCACATCGATGGGACGAAGAGATAGAGAAGGAGATGATGGGGAGAGGACTGAGAGATGGAGATTGGAGGGATAGAACGCTGTGGAGAGAACGTCTGACTTGAGGCGAACTCAATGAGGGGAAACGCCATAAAAGAAAAAAAAAAAAGAAAGACATTTTCCTCAAGAGTGTCAAAAAATAATTTTAGCTAAAAATTAACAAGTATTGCATTAAATATTGAGACTCAAATTTGACAGATACAACTACTGCTTATGTCAACGGAAAAATCTTGCAAGAAACTTGATAAAAGTTACTTCTTGAATTCTAATAGCGGCAAATTTTATTGTAAGCAGTAAGGACAGGTTTCCTTCGTGCCACATAATGGGTTACTTATAAATAAAAATTTAATTTTTTTTAAGTGGGATTCATTTATAAAACTTAAATTATAGAAAAAAAAATGCTATCTTTCTAAATTAATTTTTAAAAATTTTGATATAAATGATGCGTAATTTGGCCAATTCAAATAGAAAATATCTCATGAAAATAGGAAATCATGAGGATAATATCATGAGACATGAGAATACAAAGTTTGCCAGAAGGAGTATAAATGTGTAGAGAAACGCTTGTCACACAAGATAGGCAACTAAAAGAGGGTCACAACTAAATAGAAATGTTCACTCATATGGAATTGTCATGATAACATACAAACAATTTAAACTTCACTAAAATTTACATTTATATTTACATTCTACTATAACTTGTGCAATAAACTTTCCAAATTATTGTAGTTTGGAAATGATTTATACAAGATTTATTCTATATTGATTTTGAAGGTTAATTTAATGTCAAATCTATTTCCCACAACTGAGTAACAATCAACCACCAATGGCAGACGCAATGCTGGAAAAATTTATAAAACTCCAAATTGAAAAATCATGAAATAAGAAATGTAAAAATAGGTTAGTAAAATCATGAATAATTATTAATCGATGTCCAAAAAAAATAAATCGAATATAAAACTAAATTTAATTGTATATCAGCTTGACAGTACCATGCCAATTATTAATATAGTTTGAAAAGTAAAAAAGTTTTCTTGGGGAGAACATCGCCTTTTACAAATTGGAGCAAGTCTTAAGAATCGAAGTTGTCAGGCATCACGGGAAACTTTTAAAAAACTCAACGACATCCAGCTCTCTACTTACTACGTATAAACAATTTAAAAACCTAAAAAGTACTTCAAAATGATAGTAGGATATTCATTCTTTTCTTTCGGTTAGAACAGGAAGCCCAAGAGGAAGTATCCTTGATATTCACCTCTATAAATCCAGAAACACACTAAATCACTCAAAGTAATGTTATATGAATCTTCTCAAACATTCCAATTCTGCAACTTTTTCAAGAAACTGTACGTTTGAACTGCAGTTTAAAAAGCAACAATTAAAGTTAAACGGGAGTAAAAACCAAAGTGGAACTTCTGATCAGATTTCTAAATACGTGAAGTTCCTCGGAGTACTTCTTCTCGATAGTAAAGTAAATTTTGTCGCAACATATTAAGACAGCATCAAAAGGCAATTATTTTCTTTTGGCGATGTAGAAGGATTGTAGGAACGATTTGGGATCTACTAGACAGCTGCTTGAGAATGTCTTGTCTGGCGGTGACTGGTTTGATGCGGACCACGTTAACTGTTGCCACGGAGAATCTGTTGCAATCCCCACCGCTCCTTGTGGAGGTGAAAAACCTGGTAATGAAAGCCTATTATAGAAGTAAGCAGGCAGGTTTTTAGCAGGGAACGTAATATAGTCATTCTAACATTCCTCGCGAGATGCCTATTACATGTTTTGTTTTTCATCATTCTTAAATATCAGGTAATTTTCCAGAAAAAATTGGGAGTCCATTTGAGATTGAGTCCATCTGATATGTTACCTAATAATTATCTCCGGTTTCACACGAATGGTTCCTGAATGGATGGACCGCAGTCTATTTTGACACTTGGGCAGTATCACTTGGCAGTATCTTTCGATGAATGGACCATGTTTTCCAAACAGAGGTTTATGCTATTCTTTGTTGTTTTTTAGTTGAGCGATTACTTAACGCTAAGTTAAAAAAGTATTTGTATCTGGTCGCGTAGTCAAACTGCGTTGGAGACATTGAGTTCGTAGGTCTTTACTTTTAGAACTTAGGTTGGTACTAGAATGTTTTAGAAGACTGGAAGAGCTTGCTTTCATTAACGATGTAGTTCTAATCTGGTTACTAGTTCATATGGGAATGTTGAGGAATGAGGAAGCTGACTGTTTTGACAAATTAGGTGCCTCTGTCCCTTTCATTGGTTCCGAGTTTACTTTGGTGTTACATGACTTTGGTTACATCGACAGCATCGACAACATTCCTCTCTCTGGATCAGTTTAGTGGGTTGTCGGAAACCTAAGGTGGGAGATCCGGACAGGGAGTTAATGAGATGTTGCTGTTTCTCTTAGAGATTTAGTTGGTTCTCTTAATGGGGGATTGTGGTTTAAGGGGTGAAGTGCCTAAACCTTTTTGTAGAGTTTGTGAGACGGAAGAAGAAACATCCATCCATCCATCCTCCCAATGGAGGGATGATTAGACATGCTAAAATGCCCATTTCAGTAAATTATACGATTCTACTATTTATATACGAAATATTACCAAAAATATAATTTGCTGCCCAAATTCTTGGTTGAAGAAAATCGATTTACCGGAAATGTGACCGTTAGGAGGACATTTTTTTTTTTTTTTAGGATTCGGTGATTTTTTTCCTGAAAAAACCAACAGCTTTTATTAAATCTGGTATACTAACTATATGTACGATCACTTTGGTTTGTAATTTTTTCTAAGAAAAACTCATTTCAAAAGGGTTCTGGGGAAGATTTTCCTACAGAAGTGTCGATTTTATAAGTATCTCTACCGTTATAATAATATAGAAGCCAAATAAACACCATAAGCCAAAATATTGTGTAGTGGAAGAAGAAACGCAAAAATAAATAGTTTTGAAAAATATTTTAAGTGAAATTATTTTGGCAAAAATTAAAATTGTATTTTAGAGTCAGGTACTGTAATTTAAGGCCATTGTTATTAGGGAAACAAAGACACAAGAATACGTTAAATTAATATAATGCCATTTGGCGAAATGTTTTGTAAGAGAAGGCATTTCACAATATATTAATAAGTTTATAATATCTTTGCAAATAACTTGTAGTTATTATTTTAATGGAATATATTTATTGTTAGCAGTGGTGACTACTTTCTTATTTCTGATACTTCTCTCTTTAACATATATACTTACAAGCCCTCTTACTAAACCGGTCACGCCACAAGCTACCAGCACACAAACACACAACATCATCAAAAACATTTCAGTATCAATGAGTAAATAAGTAATATGCCAAACTATCAATGAGTAAATAAATATTACATCATAGTGAAGGTAATAAATACTATGAACGGCTAAGTCAACCTGCATATACTTAAGACAGTTTTTTGCCGAGCAGATATACCGCTATTAAATTAAAATTATTTGAAAAGCAATTCTGTTACATTCTGAGTGAACCGCGTTCATCAGGATTCTGATTAAATTTCTATTTATTTTAAGAAAATTATTCATGAGATCAAAATTTAATCCAAATTCAATTTTTTTTCCTTTTAAATTCTACATTCTTTTTTTACAATCTGTATATCTAACCTCACGATTCAAGGTTAGCAGCATTTACTCAACAATGTTTTAACTACGCAAACAAAAAAAAAGATCCATGGAGAAAAAGAATAATAATAATATCTTATAATAAGGGTGCAATAAACAAACAAATCTACATAAATATGATTTATAGGAAATCTTGCAGGAAGATATGCCTAGAATTCATAATCACTTTGATAATAGAAAGTGCCAGTTTCAGGTGTACCAACTTAAATCTTGAGAATCCTTGAAGAAGATGAGTTACAAAGTTGATAAAGTTATTATCTATAAAGAGTGAGCAGGAGGGTGGAGTGGTAAGGGAATGTAACCAGCCTTGATGAGAAGTGGTACAAGCAGTGTGTGTGTGTGTGTGTGAGTGTGTGTGTGTGTGTGTGTGCTGTGGTAAAGAGGCAAGTTATAAAACTTTACCAATCCATTCGTTTAACCAGTTTCCTATCTTCCATATTACCACTAGAAAGTTTGAAAATCCTAAAGAGCTTATTCCGCTATTTAAAATTAAATAGATTTTATATGGAAACATAGGATGGGATATATATCGTCCAACTAACTACATATGAACTAATATTTTTAGCTAAACTGTTTTTAAACTATAAAACTGTTTTTAAAATTCTATTCAGCATTGTTTACATAATTTAATATCTTTCACCGATTGCGTATGATTGATTCCAGGAAAAAAGTAAGCGTCACTTTTTTACTAATTTGATTCATTCAAGTTGAAACGTACATTATTTTTTTTTTTTCTACAATTAAAACAAAATGAACAATAAAACAGAATTAATTAAACTCATTCCATTAAACAATTGAGTAAATATATATTACAAAAACATTTAATTATCCACCTACGACGTTTAGCATCAATTCAAATCAAAATATCACAACTTTTATCTGATAAATTAATGTACTCGAAAGTTATGGCATATAATTTCTCTTCCAAATTAGTTAATAAAAACTTGGTCTGGTCTGTCTGGTGTGATACCTCAGAATTATCTTCGGTGTTATACGGACGGTTCCAGAATGGATGGGTAGGTCTATTTTGAGACGGTACACCATTTGGTGGTGTCTCTTGATGAATGGGCCTCTGTTTTCCAGGCTGAGGTATATGCAATTCTTTGTAGTATCTTGGATGAGAGGGTATGTAACATTAAATTAAAGGGTGTTATACATCTGCTCGGACAACCAACGTACGTTGAAGGCGCTTAGTTCATGTGTCTTCACTTCCAGATTGGTTTTAGAATGTACTAAAAGACTGGAGGAGCTTTCTTCTTTGAAGGATGTGCTTCTAGTCTGAGTACCAGGTCATGTGGGAATTTTTGGGAATAAGGAAGTGGATAGGTTTGCCAAATTGGTAGCCTCTCTCCTTTTCATTGGTCCCGAGCCTGCTGTTAGTGTGTCTTTTGACACATATCTGTCAGGATTCCAGTCATGGACAGCCTTACAGCACTCATCCTTATGGACGAGTTCAGTTGGTTTTCGGCAGTCTTGGATGCTCATTGGGGGGTCTGGGCAGGGCTTTAAGTGTCATTCACGGACCTCCTTCAGGTATCTAGTTGATTTCCTCAACGGGCACTGGTGTTTAAGGAGACATCTTTATACAATGGGGCTCATGCCTGACCCCTTTTGTAGAGACTCTGTGAGACGGAGGACGAAACACCCATGCATCTCATGACGGACTGTTTGGGCAGTGAGGCGATTAGGATCAGGTACTTTGGCTGGAATAGGATATCGGTAGAAGAGCTTAAGCTATGTCCTTTCAAGGTTCTGGACCGATTTGTTCGGACTGTGGTAAAACCCAGCCTGGACTTTTGTTCCAGACCCGGTAGTTGTTATTCTTTTTTGGGTAGCTTCGGGCCCAGGGAGGCTTTGGATAGCGTAGGATTTCGCCCTCCCCTTCTTTGAATAATAATAATAATAATAATAAAAACTTGAAAAAAAAAACAAAAGAAAAAAAAAGGAAGTTAATTTAAAACAAAAAGATCAATGTACTTCACATAATGAGTCATAGAATGAAGCATCACTTCTGCACCCATCAATTTTTGTGGTAGAAAATGATGTTCCAAGTATTTAACAACTTAGTAGAAAAGAAAGTTATACACTCACTAGAGCACAACTTGTATATTATTAGTTATTCAAATTAATCATAAAAGTTAGAATAAAAGCACACATGAGAAAATCTGGCATAGGTTAAATTATTAAATGACTCAAGAATTATGACTCACACCAGAATATTTATTAAAAAAAAAAAAATTTTATTCACTGGCCCATTCTCCATACAGACAGGAAGTTCCTTTGTCTGCAACTACAAATCGACGAATGAAGAAGTCAATGTACGATAAGAGACAGTTCAAATACCATATCATGTACTACTTCACCTTACTTAGACATTCTATTCTATTGTACATAGAATTTAAATAGCCTCCTTTATGTTGTTTTTTTTTCTATTCTGTTCTAAATAGATAATTTCAAAACACGTACTTAAATTATATATTCTTTTTTGTGTTTTACTTCGCGCTGGAGTTTAGTATACAAAAATCTGTTACAAAACCTTCTCACAAGAGTTTTTCTTCTTACTGCAGTTAATACAATTTATTATAAAAACATTGACAAATTTTCTTGAAACTTGGCCATTTTTACTTAATAGTCCTGCCATAAATGTAAGGATGAAGGAGGGGTACACGTTCTTGACACCCATGGGCAATGATTCACTTGAATTTGATTGCAATGTAGTCTAGACTTACTGACTTACTTACTTATTCGAGACCTTTTCTACCATCCGTGTAGAGGTTTAGTCTAGACGATAAAGCCAAATAACACAACAAACTCTAATAACTCTAGAAATACGAGGATTATAACGTCACAGATTCCCCCCAAAACCCCTAAAATCAATTTCTTAGGGGATTTTTTTTTTTTTTTTTTTTAAATAAAAGTATTACGTTGAAATTCATGCAGTTAGGATTCATTTAAGTTTACTCAGAAAATTGTTTTCAAGAAGATTACCAAAAAAAAACTCAAAAATTTATTTCCTAAAATCGTACTTCCGGTTAACGGATTTTCTTCAAATTTGTAATTTTAGCTATGTTTCTAAATATAATGTAATTCAGGTATAGAATCATAAACTTTATTCTACTAAATATAGTTTAAAGCAAAACTTAACGTTAACCTAAAAACCCTTCAAAAAACACAACTTTCTCTTACTCCAGTTCTCAAAATTATAATTGATAAAATGTTATAGTTTATGTACCAAATTTAACGAAATTCGTCGAAAACTGAAAAGCTGATCGGTAAAAGCGCACTTCCGATTTACTAATTTTCTTGAAACTCGGAATTTTGGCCGTGTATTTATTTCTAATTAATTTTGTTTGGATGATAGAATTGTATAATCAACTATGAAAGCACTTTAGAGAAAAACATGACCCCACCCCTCCTCCAAAAATGCCCTTAAATGAATTTTCCCAGAGAAATGTTTTAAATAAAAGTTGTAGATCTTTGCATATTTAGTTTATATATGAAGTTTTATGAAAATCGTCGGAGCAATGTTTGGGAAAATGGCGAAAAAGTGAAAAAAAAAAAAAACATTTAGTAAAGTGGCAAAGTAAACGCTCTTCCGGTTATCTGATTTTTTTAAAACTCGGAATTTCAACAACTTTTTCAATTCCAATTAACACTATTTAGATGATAGAATTGTCTAATAAACTGAAATAGCACTTTAGAGGAAAACCTGACCCCACCCTTCCAACAAAAGGGGGAAGATTAAATGAATTTTCACAGAGAAATGTTACAAATAAAAGTTGTAGCTCATTGTATGTGTAGTTGATACATTAAGCTTGATGAAAATCGTCGGAGCCGTTTTTGAGAAAAACGCAAAAAAGTAAAAAAAACTAACTAGTAAAGTGGTACTTTCGGTTGAGGAATTTTGACAGATAACGTAGAGTCAGATCCCATGGTGATACCTAAACAGAATATTAAGTTTCAACTTTCTAAGGTTTTTCGATTTTGAGCTGTGCTGTCCACACAGACCATTTGCTAAAAACTACTTTTTTGGACTCAGGGGATCTCAAAACGGATATTTCCGGTGAAAACTCGATATCGAAAATTTGACACGATTACAATACTTATCTTACTAGGAGTAAGAGAAAGTAAAAATCTCAAAAATTTATTCCCTAAAGTCGTACTTCCGGTTAACGGATTTTCTTCAAATTTGTAATTTTCAGCTATGCTTCTAAATATAATGTAATTCAGGTATTAGAATCATTAACTTTATTGTACTAAATACACTGGATGGACTTTATTGTACTGGACGGTTCCAGGATGGATGGTAGGTCTGGGGCTGCCGTCTATTTTGAGACGGGAGACCATTTGGTAGCGCCACTTGGTGAGTGGGCCACCGTTTTCCAGGCTGAGGTTTATGCAATTCTTTGCTGTATTTTGGATGAGAGGGTGCGTAACACTAATTTAAAAGGTGTTTGTATCTGCTCGGACAGCCAAGCTGCGCTGAAGGCGCTTAATTCATGTGTCTTCACTTCCAGATTGGTGTTGGAATGTTCTAAAAGACTGGAAGATCTTTCTTCATTAAAGGATGTGCTTCTGGTCTGGGTTCCAGGTCATATGGGAATCTTTGGGAATGAGGAGGTGGATAGGTTTGCCAAATTAGGTGCCTCTCTCCCTTTCATTGGTCCAGAGCCTACTGTTGGTGTGTCTTCTGGCACATGCTTATCAGGCTTTCAGACATGGATGACCTCACAGCACTCATCCTTATGGATGAGTGCAGTGGGTTGTCGGCAGTCTAAAATGCTCATTGAGGGTCCGGACGGAGCTTTGAGTAGCGGGGTCCGATGTCTTTCACGGACCTCCCTCGGCATCTGGTTGGATTCCTCACTGGGCATTGTGGTTTAAGGAGACATCTCTATACAATGGGACTCATGCCTGACCCCTTGAGTTTGTGAGACTGAGGAGGAAACACCCATGCACCTGATGACGGATTGTTTGGGTTGTGAGGGGATTAGGTTTAACCTTCGGCCGGAATAGGATATCGGTAGAGGATCTTAAGCTGTGTCCTTTTAAGGTTTTGATCTGATTTGTTCGGTCTGTGGTGAAACTTAGATGGTTAAAACCTGGGCCTGGATTTTCGTTCTAGTCCCAGTGGTTGTTATTCTTTAGGGGTAGCCCTGGGAGGCTTTGGATGGCGCAGGGATTGCCTTCCCTTCTTGAATAATAATAATAAATAAACTTTAAAAGAAAACTTAACGTTAACGTTTCTACACTCCTAAAACCCAACAAAAACTAAAAACTTCCCTCTGAAATGTGTCAAATCAAAATGATCATACCATATATACCATATGTGTGTGTACATTATATGCGAAGTACAAAAAAAAAAATTGATGAGCCATTTACGAGAAAATCGCGAAAAAGTGGGGGGGGGAGAAAAAAAATGGAGTAAAGTAATACGCACTTCTGGTTAATATTTTTTTTTTGTTTTTGTTTTTATCCAAATCTTCAGAGTAAAGCAAAAGTAATATATAAACAAAATAATTAATTGATCTTGTTATAATTTATTTGTCATTCCGTTTTGCGTTATTTTGTTCACACACACCCATCTACCCACACAATGGTCTAAGTCATTAGGGATAGAACTCATGGCGGCGGCCTTGGAGACATTAGCTAGCAGATACCCATCAGAAAGTTGGCTGCATGTATTTACAGATGGGACAGCACAGCACGACCGTGGTAGTGCTGACCTAATTCGTGTTTATTGCGAATTACTTCAGAGCTGCCAGTCAGTCGGATGTGCGTGCACGCATTTTGACAGCGAAATTGCTGGGATAAAGCACGCTCTTGAAAATATTGAACGACTCACATCAAGAAATGTTGTCATCCTGGTGGACATGCAAGATGCCATTATCGCTATGACTAACTTAAGGAACTGCGAGCCCAAGAACATACCTAGTTGCCGGAAAAGGATTAAAAACCGCTTAGTTACTAAAAAGGCGGTTTCAGATTATACTCCAATGGGTCCTAAGCCATTGTGGGCTGGCTGGAAATGACTAAGCTGACCAGCTCGGCGCACGGTCATCGCAGCGAGTCCCCACTTAATATTTGCGAGGCCCGTTCTCTGTTATGGTCCACATTGAATCGCATACAACATGATGTTCACCGAGAGGCAGTCCTTGGAAAGAGATACGACGCCCTCTGCACGCGTGATAGCCGGTTAGATAGTGAACTACCTCCTAGTATCAACGTGGCAGATTTTCAACTGCTAACTGCCACGACTACAACATCATCTGTGGCGAATAGAAGTAGTGGATAGACCAACTTGCCTTCTAAGGAGTCTAAGGGTAAGGAGGACATGACGAGCGAGCACCTACTGAAATGTACTGCCGTGCAATGATTTGTGATGTACTCGCCATGATTTGGGAATTAACGCGCAGCCACGTATGGCTGCTCTCTATTGGACTGCTCGCCAACAAATGGCTCAATACCAATAAAAATCGCCGCTGGAAAGAAAAAATTACCCCCCCCACACACACACACATCAAAACATTTGCTAAAAACTCTTTTTTTTTAGAAGATCATATAAATTCCTCTTGTCAGGAATAAATCTAAACCTTTGGCGCAACAGAAACAAATGACGATTTTTTATTAGGAGATAGGCATGTACTAAACATGCTCCGGCTTTCACCGCCTTTAGTTTTGGCCTTTGCTAAACCAAGTTCGCTACTAACTGTTTTTCTTCCGATGCTGTCGTCTTAGGCTTCAAGTTAATCTAATCCTAAATTGTCGCACCAAAAGCGAATCTGTTATCCATTGGAGCAGCGCCTAAGGGCTTTACAGTAGTAAGAGAAAGTAAAAAAATCACACTGTCTGTGCAACAAGAATTTCTATACTGAAAAGTCTATCTATAATTTAAAATATTAATTTATATTCCTAAGACAAAAGGAAATCTCACTAGTACAGCATTTACATTTATTTGAAGCAGGAAGTAAAAAAAAGGAAGCAAAAATTTACTGCCCTAAATCAGAAAAACGGCCACCAAATCCGATCAGCAACCCTTTTCACTAACCTCCAAAGAAATTTCTATAAAATCAATTCATCGTCACTTATATAAAAGGAAACATCGATCTATATCTGTTATAATTGAAACTGAAGCTGTAACATTTCTAAAACGACAATATATATTATATGAAATACTAACCAGTTACATTTTAGCCGGATATTAAAATATCGCTTGTTGATAGAATTATTTCGAACACCTTTCCTGTTATATACGAGTAACACTTCCCACACTAACTCGCAAACATCATTTTATATACACTATATAAATTGTACTGCATGGCATACAAATAATACCTTTTCACTCTGTTGAATTTCCATTTCTAAATTTATATCTTATTGAATTCATTATCTATAACGGGGAATCTATAATAAATATATCATCTCTAAATAAAGAACCGGTTTTTGTGCAAATAATGAACGATTTCAATCTCCTATTTATTAACGTCAGATAATGTATTTCATTTCAGATCTTATATTAAAACAAACATTTATATAAAAAGCTATACAAATAAGTTATTCAAAGCAAAACACAGAAAAAATATCTTCGCATTTCTTCCCTATACAGAAAACTAAGCTCTATTTTCGATACAGCACTAATTACGAGAAATTTTTAATTTATTAATAATGTTAAATTAAATTCAATAATTCCCAGAAATTATTATTTAAAAAGTGGTTTGCGCGTTGGACTCCCACGCGGAGGTCCCGGGTTCGAGTGCTACCCTTAGATATTTTCTTCCTAGAAGCTCACTGTTCGGTGATAGACAGTGTTGTCTGTAGCGAGAGAACACTGTTGGGAGGCCGGCAGTGCACTGAGAAGGCTCCGGGCGCTAATGACCATAGATGGTTGAACGGCCTTAAATTAAAAATAAATAAATAAATAAATTCTAGGTGTGAAACCGGCTAAAATCCAGTGTCAATGAGCTTCATTTTAAGTGCCTTCCATTTTTTATAATATTAAAGAGAATTAAATATATTGCTAGAATTCGGGGTTTGAAGAAAACCTTTAACCAGAAGTGTGCATTTTCTACATGCAATTTTCTGGATTACCATAACAGTGGGTTTGTTAATAAATTTTGTTTATGCCTTCGAAGATCTATCCACTTTTATTTTGGTAGGGTTTTGACGAAGCTGGAACTTTACGCTATCCGCTAAATGCCAATCATTGCAATGTACAGGTCTAGCCGGCTATCTAATATTGAAGGAAACTAAAAATTTAGAAAAAATGCGAAATTTCAAGAAAATTGGTCACTGACAACTATAAAAATTGCCGTTAGAAAAAATAGTGACTCGTGAGTGTTTCACACCAGATATATAGAATGTTTAGATTCAATCAACAATAACAATTTAATTATTCACACCAAAATAAAAAGACAACTGTCGTTTTGAACATTACTATAGAGAAAAGAAAAGTTGGGTCGTGTATATAATATAATAGGAATATCGCCTTCTCTACTCCATTGTGTACTTAGGATGTATTGAGTGTGAAGAATGAATGTTAGATGTGGATGTAGAAAGAATGTTTTTAAATTTAGTATGGGTATTTATTAGAATGAATGTATTTATTAGCCTGCTAGTGCAGATAGGTTAGAGTATAATTGAGATTAATATGCGAATGGTAAGCAGGGATCAATGCCGCTCATGGGTGGCAACAGTCTTGATTGCGTAATCTGTTTTCTGCACTCGGGAGCCACTGAATTTTGGAAGGGTGGGCCTTAAGCCGGGATAAGCGCCCCGGCATATTGTGCGAATGGGAAGTATGAATGTAGGTGTGAATGAATAGATTAGTAGGCTAGGTTAGAGCGAATTAAGGATTAGTACAGTAGGTGCAAAGGACCTCAGCTGTTGTGCACTTAAGTAAAAAAAAAAAAATAAAAAAAAAAAGACAACTGATAATATATTTTAAAATTATTTATAAACGATTATAGTTTAATTTAAATTATATACATTACTAAAATTTTTCGGAAGAATATATCTAAATTAATAAAACTTTCCTTGGGGCTATCTAGAGCCTGCTTAAAGCATTCAAAAAAAAAAAAAATTAAGAATCCTAGAAAATCAAATGCCGACATTACAAACCCTCGATGGTTTTTCTTTAAACAATGTTTTTTGACTTTGCTGAGCATTAATTTAATTTTTCAAACCGTGAAATCAAATAAAATAATCGATACTGACTGAAAAGTTAAATAATTATTTATTTTTATATGCTTACCAAATTGTGAAACAGTATTAAAAGTACCGTAACTCTTACCTGAAACAAAAAAAAAATAAGAAATTATAAAAATAAATGTTGTAAAAAGCGATTAATCATTAGTAAATATTTCAAACATGTGATAACAGAGTGCTTATCAATGTCGCACAAAAGGGGTCTTATTTAACTAGCAATCTCCTTATCAATACGAAGAAATCATATTCTCTAACAGTATAGAAAATATGAAACTAATTCTCGATCTAAAGGTCTGACATAGACATAGACATTTATAATGGAACCAATCACGAATTTGATTTCTTGGCACAAAAAGGTAGACATAATCGTTCGTTTTGTAGCCGCAGAAACTATAAACAGTCAACTATATATTACCTCCCCTGTTATAGATTGTAAATTGTCGTAGGGGATTATTGCACCGCGATCTGAAAGATCTATTGTGACCTCCGGAATCTTCTCCAATGCACAGCCGGCCTCCAAGCAGTGTTCTCTAGCTACAGACAACACTGCCCATCACCAGACAGTTAGTTATAAAGGCTCTTAAGAAGAAAAAATCTAAGGGCAGCATGCTGGATTCGAACCCGAAACCTCCGCGTAGCTAGTCCAGCGCGCTACCACTGACCTAATCCCAATTAACTAGGGACAAAGACCCTAGTTTGTGTACTGTGTTTGTCCTTGCCTATAAAGTGTAGAGTGTGTAATGACATGGCAAAGTCATTGACATAGGCAAAGTACACCAAAGAAACAATAAATTACAACTAGTGGTTCCAGCCAGCTGCTATCAATAAAGGGTGAAAACAGTAACACTGCTGGCCGCCGACAGCCGCGGTCAACCAAATAAACAACAAAGCCTTTTCATCAATTCTCACATCAAAGGCAGGCACCGCGATAAGTATGGCCACTAAATAAGGCCAGAAAACTACGAAGGTCGCACAAGGCCGCACACTAAGACAGATATCTTGGTGTGAGTGTGAACAACATATATAAAAACCCTACGATATACGACGAAATGATTATTATATCATCTACGACCAAACTATACACGAGCGGCAATTCACAGTTATATTCAACTTATCATTCTCGTAGTTGTGCACTTTAGTTCGTTATTTTAACCATTCTAAATTATCAGCTATTTATCTTCTATTTATTATTAAGTATTTTATCACGTTTAAATTATTGTTAAAATACAGTTTATTTTTATATAAAAAAAACGTTTAATAATTCGAGCACTAACTTCCCAAAATCTCTCAACTAACTTCCGCCCTCTTCAAAACATCTACTACTCCAGATCGCATTGTAATCACACATCAAACGATTCCATTACATCTAATATCTGATTCCATTACAAGTGTAAGTAGTTTAAGTGTATTGTGTACTGTTCTGATGAAGAGCATGGAGTAATGAGCTGTGGTAACCCGTAGGGTCGCTACTCCCTTGCATGCAACAGATACCCCTTGCGGGCATACCTCCCCCCTGTTACTTTGTAGAACGTATTGGCGATTCAATTCTGACAGGAAATCGCCTACCTGGAAGCTATCTCTAGCAGTACGAGAAATTGAATTAAAAAAACACGTCGACAAATATAAAGAAATGGAACAAAAAGTCTAAACATCAACCTTGAAAGATTCAAAAAGCTAGAGAAATTAGCTAATCTACAGTTAGAACAAGCAAAAGTTCTAACTAGCTACAATTACACTTGAATCGACTAATGTCAGCCAATCCCACAACATTCTACATTTACCACACTATCAACTTCAACACTCTTTGTTTGGCATCACTGTAACTTCTCTATCTTCTTGGAAACTCTTCTCTCCTTACTCAGTAAGGTATAGTTAAATATAATTTGTAAATAATGCCAATTCGTGTGTTCTCAATTCACCATTCATCAACCATTATATCGCACCTGTTACACAGAATTATAGATCTACAATATTCAATATGTTAACCTTGAGTCTCGGCAGATGGTATTGCGAGATTAATCCTTCTCCAACAGTTCGCTGGCTGTATAAGACCAAGAACAAAAAAAAAATTCATGACTAATACTAAATCCTATAATGATTTTAATAATGAGAATCCTCCAGAAATCTATACACCAGATAATTAAGCCCTAAAATGTTAATTTTATCATTAAGAGACAGAAACCTTTGCAGAGTATCCAGAGAGGTTGTAACTACCATGTTTGAACTTCCTGTCATTTTCACTGTTTTGCAATGTTTTGTTTATAAAAACGTGCACGCACACACACACAGCAGGTACAAACATAGTACACACATACACACACCCAACGCACACGAACATTCCGAACATTATTTGATAAAAAACATTTTTTTTTTCTATTCCGTTGAACTAAAAATATGTAACAGGGATATTTTCTGTGATAGCATGCTTCATTTTGTGGTCATCGACGGGTTTCGTGCATCATCAGGATGGTTGTGTTGATAAAACAATAGGATAACACACACTTACGCAGAGCAAAATCAATTTATACACTTTGGCGTCTCTGTGAATGAATACGTCTTTCTCTTCGATGAATGAGGTACCACTTAGGCGCAGAAAATGTTATCAAAAAAGCGTTATCAAAAAAGCCTGGAGACAGGGAACAGATGAGGAGAATGGGAAGAGGGTTGACTGAAACCCATAAAAGGAGGCGTTTTTATTTTAGAGCGCATACTTCTGAACTTGGTATTTGAAATTTTTTTTAAAAACGTCGAATAAACATGCACACAGTAGAACAGAAATTCAAAAAAATGGAGCAGGCAGCGGAGAACCACAGCCGTCTGCGCGTTGTTATTGCTGGACCTTAATGTAAAATTCGATTTGCGTCGATGTACCGTTTATGGGTGTAGTTCTACGCTGCCTGTTTTTATGTTTTCAGTGGTCCAAGTTATTCCTAGACGATGCCGTATGGGGGAAATTAATTTGTTGTTTAAAATGGTTTATTGATTAAAAATATAATAAAATATCTACAATTACCATCGTACCACCAGAAATGTTTTCTCGCAACGTGGGTTTCATATGTTATGTTCGTAAAAATACTTTGCCCTTTCATGAAATAAATCATTAAAAAAAAAAAAAAATAACAAGATTGCATTATTCACAGCCCGATCTGCACGGTTTGAACCACTGTTCTACTGCAAAACCAATGAGACATGTTCTTCGTTGCATGAAAAAAGAAGAAGTGCCATTCACAGTTGTTCTATAGATATGAATGTAATTTTATTAAAAACTAAATGGTCATAAGTGAAGGAATTAGCTCAGAGTTGGCGGAATGGATTCCCACGCGAGGTCCGGTGTTCGATTTCCGATACTACCATTAAATTTTTTTCTTTCTAGGAGCCTCTACAGCATACTGTTAGGTGATGGATAGTGTTAACACAAAGGATCCGGGCGCCAAAGGTGTCCTAAAATAGATGTTGACGCGCCTAAAAAAATAAAAAAGACAGATTTTCTAAACTTTTATAATTTTATGATAATTTATAGCCTCTTAATTTCCATTTATATGCGTCATTATGTTATACTATTTGGACAAAGCATAAACATTCGACAATTTAGTGCTTAATTGTATTAAACATAATTAAGACAAAAGGAAGATGTGAGACTAAATTACAACTGGAAATAGTTATAATCGGTTAAAAAAGGGGAATGAAGAAAAAGTTTAATTAGAAACAGTAATAAGGTTATTTAGTAAACAAACAACGGACCAGTCGTTAGCTCAATGTGATGGGAAGGGGCGCAAAAGTGACATTTTAGTATACAGTGTTATATAGGGCAGATAAATTGTTTTAATTACTTCAGACATTGTAAAAGGGATCTAGTGTTGTTGTAAAGTGGAGACCCTGATGGAGTAAGAGGCTGACCGTTAAAACTGCATTAATCATAACAGCTACCGTCGCCCCCCCATCCCAGTCACCCAACAACGGGAAGGGCTATTCTCCTAAATACCATCCGCGGGGACTACCTTTACCAACTCTCACAAATATACAAATGATGCCTTCCATTGTTTGAACTGTTTTATCATTGTTCTCTTTTTGTATGAATATATTTAACAAATTTTAATGAACATAACTACTTTTACCAAAATGGTTTTGCATAGTATGATTAATGGTTTATGGTTGTTTTAGTGAACCATCCGTTGTATTGTGATTAATAGTCTGTTGTTATATTTAATAAATAAATAGTCAAACAAATAAATTGCAATTTAATATTCAGAATATTGGAAAAATTCGGCTGTCTACTATGAAATTCATGTTACGCTAAGTCAAGATATTTGTTGCTCAAAAACAAATCAAGGCTAATTATGAAAATAAATTATACCCAAATACAGAACCCTGACTTCCTTCCAGGACTGAGAGAATAAAAGCTCCAACGATTTTCCATTAAACTTCTCTGTACTTCTAATATATACTTAGAAACCATTCACTTTAATTTGAAATACTTTAAAGAAAAAAATTGATTCTATTAGGAGCGTGAATAATTTGAGGGGGGGCCTTTAAAATGGGCCCAAAATGTTCACATAACTCACATGACCGAAATTTTTGATAAAATTAAGCAACACTTCGAATTCAACTAGAATACATTTTCGGAACGAGCTCTATTCAGTTACAATAAGTAAAAAAGCTATGTAAATGAAGGGATTAAAGTGTAGGTTCATTTTCAGTATGAGAAGTTAAGGAATAAAAGAACAGTACGAAAAAATATGTCGCTGTGTGTCAACATAGTGTGACCGAGTCTCATTCTCGCTAGGACAGCTTCTTCTCGCCGAGATTCTCGATTTGAGGTTGACCATTTCTTTGTGCTACTCTTGATATTCCTTAGTTTATTTGACAGCTGCACTGATTACCATTCCTTTTCCCAGTTGGAAAGATTTTGTTTTTTAGAAAAGCTTTCCAATCGACTGCAAGGACACGTTCGTCTCTACCAGACATTGATGCCGCTTCTTTAGCAGCTTTGTCGGCAGATTCGTTATCACTTATCCCCACATGACCGGGAATCCAAATAAAGGAGACTTCTTTATTTTCTCGCAGGCATAGTTCCAAGAGCGTATGTATGCACTGAATCAACAAACTATCGGAGTCCCGATTGCCTATCATCTCCAGTGAGCTCCTTGAATCGGAGCAAATAATATATTTCTTAGGTTCATTGTAGTTCCGAATATGTTCTATTCCCTTTCGGGTATTACTTCTCTTCTTCTCCAATTTTCCGGAAGTTCAAATTAGCACAGAAAGCAAAATATTTACCACAAAGGAATGCCTTCTCCTCAGATTCTCATTCTACACTGATCTCTTTTCTTTTTAAAAATTCAAAATTTTCGCGGTTGCTTCTTCTCTCCACGGCCGCGCTGGTGTCGTCTTCTTACTTCTAAAAATTGTTGGCCACGTCACACTCAATTAGTTATTTATTATCAAACTGTTTTTATTTACACCGATTAAATTTAATAACCTAATAAATAATTAATTCAATTCAATTATACATTCAAATTATCCGATTTCTTTTTTTTTGCTTTGTTATTTATTTGATTATCAGTAGTCAATAAAACCAGCACTGTCTTCTGTTTATTTATTTTTCTCATACTTCTACTCACTTCTCTTTAGTTCATTCTATTATAACTTCTTTTTTTCTCTACAAACTTTTAATTTTCTGGATCTTTTATTTTAAATTTTTTTTTTCTCCTTTTTTTAATTTTATTTTAACCTAAATTGTGTACATATTGTGAAAATATATTGTATATACTGTTTGTTTTGTGAAATGGAGGATAATAGTTCGGGGCAAGTAGCCTCGGACATAGAGATGAATGAAGGTGCAAGTAATTCAAAAATAATTGAAGGTAAAAAAAAAAATTCAAAACTGCTATAGAAATGACGATACAGGGCCGTTTCAGGTACTAATTGAAAGCACTAATTTAGATAAGAATGGTATTTCTAGAATTCACCCGATGACCCTGGGAAAATTAATTACAGTCAGTCATCTAGACATTTCTAGAAATATTGAAATAATTAAAAAAATAGGTAGAAACAGATTGAGAATAGAGTTAAACAACGCTGTCTCTGCCAATAAACTAATGAATTCAGTGGTACTGAAAGAAAAAGGGTTTAAAACTTATATTCCCAAATACTTATTACAAAGAAAGGGAATTATAAGAGGGGTTGACACTGAGTTAACAGAGGAGGAAATAAAGCAAGCGATCTGCTTTCCATATGGGGCTAAAATAGAGATTTTAGAAATAAAACGTTTAAACAGAAGAATTGTAGATAAAAATACGAATGAAATAAAATACGTGCCTACTCAGTCAGTGTTATTGATTATTAGAGGGCAAAGTTTACCTCTGAATGCATACATTCACTATGTATGTTGCGAAATTAAACAATACGTACAGAATGTAATTCAGTGTAGGAAGTGTTTAAGGTACGGGCACTTCCAAGATCAATGTAAGGGAAATATGAGATGAAAAGTGTGAGGGAAAGTCATGACGTTAAAGAATGTCAATATGAGGGGAATAAATGTGTGAATTGTGGCGGGTTAAGCCACTCATCAATTAATAAGGCGCTTTGCCCAAGTTTTAAAAAAGAAAAAACTATAAAAGAACTCATGGCAAACAACAATATTTCATATATGGATGCTAAAGAGTTTTTTAAATCTAATTCGTTTGCAGCTACAGCGAAATCTGATGCTCTTCCGGGGTTAAATGATTTTAAAGCATTTCCCTTGTTAAATAATCAAAACGGAAACCCAAATAGAGTTTATGCCACTACTTCATCATTCAAAAGAACCACCAAAAGAAGCAGAACCCAGTCCCCTACAGAAATTAAAGTTAACAATATTATTGATAGAAATCTATTTTACAATCAAGGCATGTCTAAGAACGTTACGGGGGGTATCGTGCAATACAATCCATATCGCCCGAACTGCTCAGGAAATGATAATATAGTAAACATAGATAGTAACGAATTAGTATATGAAGCGGTATTATCTATACTGAAAAGTGTAGAGATTAATAACATTAAAGACTGGGATGACGAAAAAGTTAAAATTTTCATTATGGACAGGGTTAAAAATTTGAATTCAGAGTTGTAATGCATTTAAATTTAAAAAAAAAAATCTATTATTTTCCTTAATTTTATATATTTTTATATATTTCTTGTATATATATGTGGATATTTGTACATAATATGTGTATTAATAATGGGTATATGCAAGTAAGCGTATATGTATATAGGTGTAGTGTGTATAATTGTCTTTCTTGTGTATTTAAATATGTTTTTGTACATAACATTTATAAAAATGCATATGGTTTTACGTTTATTGAGACAGAAATGAAAGTTTTTATTTTAATAGTTTCCTCTTCTCTCGAGGAACTGTTAACAGTTTTATTTAGAGATATTTATTTATTAAAGGACTATTTATTTAATTTAGTTTCTATTATTATTAATTTTTGTTTTTTGTTTTTTTCTCTTTTTTCATTATTCTTAGATATTATATTTTCTTTTAATTTAATATAATTTAGTACTTTTACTTTATCATTAATTAAAAAAAAAAAAATGGATGAAAAATTAAATATAATGCAATGGAATGCGAGATCAATTGTAAATAAGAGAAATGAATTTGAATTATTTGTAAGTGAAAAAAACATAAATATTGTCGCTTTATCAGAAACCTGGTTCCGTCCAGGTTCTAATTACATTTTTAAAAATTACAATATATTTCGTGACGATAGATACGACGGTAAAGCAGGGGTGGCTATTTTGGTAAAGAATAATATTTTTTGTAATGTAATAAATAATATATATAAATTACCTGATTTAAATCATATATGGGTGCAAATAAAACTAAGTGATAACAGAAACTTATCTATTGTCTCTGTATATAATAGGCCATCGAACAGAGTAAGTTCACGTGACTGGAAAAAATTTTTAGATAGTATACCTAAGCCGTTGCTGCTATTAGGTGATTTTAATTGCCATCACACTGCATTCGGTTCTAGTTGGACCGATGTACAAGGAAGAAACTTATTAGATGCAATTCATGATTCTAACCTAATATTTCTCAATGATGGTTCCCCTACCTATGTAAGGAACATAGCCCATAAGAATTTTTCGGCCCTAGACTTATCATTCTGTTCTTGTGACATAGTACATTATTTTAAATGGGTAGTGCACACGGACCCCATGGGCTCTGACCATTTACCAATTATTATAGAAGCTGATCTCGTAAGATGTAAAACTTCGCCAAGGCGATTTTACTCCAATAGACGATGGAATATAAAACACGCAGACTGGAATAAATTCGCCGAAATTTTGTCACACTCAATGACCGATAGTTACTGCAATGATTATGAATGTTTCATTAATAAAGTAAATAATGCTTGCAAATTAAGCATCCCTGAATTGAAGGTTAGTGGAAACAAAAGAGTAAAACATTCTTGGTGGAACGAAGACTGTAAATTGGCAATTAGAGATAGAAAATTGGCATATATGAGGTATACTAGACATCCAACACTGGCTTGCTTTATAGAATACAAAAGAAGTGTGGCTATTGTTAAAAAAGTGGTAAGGGAAGCTAAAAAGAGTTCTTGGGTGAGTTTCTGCAGTAGCTTAAATAAATCCACTCCTATTTCCACTATATGGAATAAAATTAAAGCTCTTAAAAATCGTCAAACATACAATGACATCCCTGAGGAGAACCCAGAGTGGATAACTGAACTCCTGTGTAAATTGACACCAGATTTCGTATCATTGCCCCCACCACTTGCTGCATCATCGAGTCATTTTTTAAATAGTAGTCTCTACCTGTTCCGAATTGCAGAACGCAATTAAAACGAATAACAATTCTGCACCGGGTAAAGATTTAATTGTATACCCAATTATAAAAAATATGCCTCAGTGCGCCTTGAGAAGGCTCTTAAGAATTTTTAACAAGATTTGGGAGAAGGGAGAATTTCCCATTTCTTGGAAGGAATACATCATTGTCCCATTGCTCAAGCCCCATAAGGATAAGAATACGTGCGATTCTTATAGACCCATTTCACTTTCCTCATGTGTCTTGAAAACATTTGAGAGAATAATTAAAAACCGATTAGAATGGTGGTTGGAAAATTTAGAATTATTCCCAGCATCACAATTTGGTTTCCGAAAAGGAAAATCCACCATTCATAGTATAGCGCACCTGACTTCTGACATTCAGACAGGGTTTACTCTAGGTAAGTCGACACTAGGATTATTCCTCGACATAAAGGGCGCTTACGACAACGTCGAGCTCTCTGTGTTGCTTGAAAAAATGAAATGTTTTGGGGTTCCGACGAAATTTATGAAGAACATTATGGCAATGCTCACGGAGAGATTTGTCTATGTCAGAGTTAATGGGAAATTATACGGCCCAAGATTAGCCCAAACTGGATTACCACAAGGAAGTATTATTAGCCCGTTGTTGTATGCAATTTATACGGCAAATATCGATGAAATCCTTCCCTCAGAAGTAAAGGTGTTACAATATGCTGACGACATCTGCTTGTATGACACAAATAAGGACTTAACGGTGTGCGAGAGTAAATTAAATGAGGCCATGAGCGAAATAAACCGTTGGTGTATAGCAAACGGCTTAACTATTTCAACTACAAAAAGTATCTGCTGCCTTTTCAGCCGTTTGCGCAACCCTACATTAGGAACCCAGCGTTCTAGGAGATAAATCTTACCGCATCAATAATTCTGTTAAATTTTTAGGAATATATCTAGACAAAAGCTTGAGATGGATTTCCCATATAAATTTTATTAAGGAAAGAGTTGAAAAATACATTAATATCCTTCGTATGATTACTCATCAGCATTGGGGTGCCGATCCGAACATTGCTTTATTGTTTTACAGAGCAAGTATTAGAGCGGTTTTAGATTACGGATGTGCCTTGTACGGCCAATCTAGTGCCTCTAGGTTAAAGGCATTGGACATTATCCAAAACAAGTGTATCAGATTGTGTTTGGGGCTTCTTAACTCAACTCCTATAGATGCCTTGCTTACTGAGGCTGGTGAATTACCACTCTCAATCAGGAGGCGACACTTGTCAGATAGATTCTTGATAAGAATTATGTCCAACTGCCCCGCATTATACTCTAAATTATCCGATTTGAACTTGAAAGTCTTGACTCACAGATATTGGGTAAAGAAGGTATCACCACCACTTACCGAAAGTTTTAGCAGTACAGCACATTTTAATTCCCTCATAAAACGTTCAAGTAAGCTCGGCATATATGAAACGTGCTACTTTTTAGATAACAAAATGGATATACAATATATGAAAGGCAGTGAATACTGTAACCAGTCGTTTCTGGAAGAAATCCATTATAAATGGCCAGATTACTATTTCATTTTCACGGATGGATCGAAACTTAACGGTAAAAGTGGTTCTGCGTTTTATGATCCGCAGAAGAAAATTGGGAGTATGTTTTCTCTGCCAGAAAGTGCTTCTGTGTATACATGCGAACTTCAGGCAATTTTAGAAGCCATGAAATATCTCTGTTCTTTAAAAACCAGAAGGGCAATAATCTTTTCGGATAGTCAGAGTGCCCTCAGCAAGTTGGACCACCTCAACATAAAAAACAGCTTCAACTATATTACTGTGGAAATTTATAGGATATGGAAGGAATTATATGTAAAAGGAACTCGCGTTAAACTGGTCTGGATTAAAGCTCATATTGGGATAGCAGGGAATGAAAGGGTCGATGCTTTGGCCAAAAGAGCTACGGAGGTGGGAGAGGACCTTGCTATATTATTACCGCCTTCAGACGTTCTGCCACTCATTAAGAACAGTGTTATGATGGAATGGCAGAATAAGTATTTAAATGGCACCAAGGGACGATTTTATAAGAAGATTAATCCAAGTGTTAGAAACAGACCGTGGTATGCATATGCTGAAATTAAGAAAAATTTCTGTAGAACTATTTGCAGATTACGTACAAATCATGGCATCTGCAAGCAGTATTTGGTGAAAATAAATGCCGAAACGACCGCTATATGCGAGGTTTGTGGAGAAATCGAAGACCTCGAACATATTATTATGAGTTGTTCTTTATATATAACAAAAAGACAGGCTATGTTAACAGAGATAAGTCGTCTGCTAATTAACCCTTTCAGCTATAGCACAATGTTAATGAGTAATAACGTGGAAGTATATAAAGCAATTTTTAAATATGTGGCTGAGATAAACGTTAAAATATAGTTGTTATCATCTTTAATCATCTCCGTGGATTATGAAACCTTGTAAATAAAAATTATTTTATTATAAGCTTTAGGTTAGGTTGAAGGGATGGTAGGAATATCGAGTACTCCTCCCAAATATAAGTGTGTATAAGGTTGGGTATAAGGGTGTATAAGTTAGCTCATTGGTATAAATGTATTTATTTGGATGTGTGTATCGATAGGTGTGCGTACAAGTTTGCCTGAGTGTGCCAAGTTGTGTATTCTGACAGCAGTATGAATGTATGTGTGTATTTATTAGCGAGAATGAGATAGGCTGAGGCAAATGTGCAAAGGATAAAGTAAAGCGTGTTTATATTTTCCTTGTGGAGGTTTATGCTTTTAATAAGTATTAAATGCGTCTTTAGTACAACTCAATGGCTATGGCTCCACCAGCTAATGCCAAAAAAAAAAAAAAAAAAAAAAAAAAAAAAAAAAAAAAAATTATTTTTCTTTAGAATAGTTTCTGTTATTTTTGCTAACCTAAATTCGTTACAGTATTAATTACCAATTATTATATAAAACAATAAAATTTCCTTATATTTCAAAATTTCGCACATTTGTCCTAGAATGTAGAATCTGGCTAAAATAGCAAGATTTTTGTGATTCAAATGTGCTGCAGAATATGATGTTGATAAATGAACCCATTACTAAATTGCATACGCCTCCTCCAAAAAAAAAAAAAAAGTTGTTCTCGAAATTTTTAAAAGAGTTTCGGCATCGCTGTCAAAACTTTGATTCCAATTTTTTTTTTTCAAATTGTGTCCATTCCCCTAGTGGTAAATGACCACCATTATGAAATTAACACAAAATAGTTTTCAAGTAAGCAATAGCCTAGGGAAGTACGCCAGGTCTTTCAGGCCGAAGTTGTGGCGTTACAACTCTGCGCTAAGGAGGTTATAAGGCAAGGGTTAGAGGGTAGAAAAATGGCCATATACTCCTATAGTCAGGCAGCCCTGAAGGCATTTCCTAACACCAAATAGTATCAAGACTGGTGAGGGACTGACTTTCTGCTCTAACCGAGGTGGGTGCTCGGAACAAGCTGGCACTCGCCTGGATGCCGGATCATGCGGGGTTCCTTAGCAACGGAAGAGCGGACGCCCTGGCGTGGGAGGGCTCGAAGGATATCTTTTTCTATCAAGGAATGGATTGAAGACCAGCGTCTGCGATGGTGGGAAAGAACGCCCGGGCAGAGGCAGGCTAAATTCTTTGTAAAAAGATATTCACTTACATTCACCAGGGATCTACTGAGCCATAGCCGAAGGGATATAAGGCTAATAGTAGTTCTATAACAGGGCATTGCACGCTGAATTGGCACATGCACCATTTACTACTTGCAGACAACGTTTACACCATTTACTACTTGCAGACAAACGAGATTACGTTTCTGCAGGGCCGAGGAAGAAACCCCGGTACATATCCTTTGCGAGTTTGCCGGCCTGGCGAGGATAAGGTTTCTTCAACTAGTTTTCCGGAAGCAAGTTTTCTTCAACTAGTTTTCTCTTCAACTAGCAATCCCGAAGTCACGAGCTTCATGACGGAGCCACTTTCAGCTTTGCCAGGCCTGATTAAGAGGGCGAAGCTGAGGGATGTACTATAAACCCAAGGGATCCACAATAGACCTCTCAATGAAGGTCGCAGTGGAATGAGACCTGGCCCTCCCCAATCTAATCTAATCTAAGTAGGCAAAACGGCAATCGCTTTATGAAGCAAATAAACAAAATGTCTAACGTTCTTCGAATTTCTCCCAATCAGGGCCACTCTTAGTTAAATTTTTTCATAAAAATCGCAAGTTGGGGAGAATCAAGTTTTTATGATTTCCTCTCCAAATTATGCTTTTGGACCGATTACTAGATCGATTATTGTGGTGACTGTTAAAGGAGAAACAAAAACTGTTGCTAAAGGAGAAGTAGAAGAAGGGGAAGCCGATCAAAATGAGTGAGAATGAGTTCAGTAAATTTGATCCCACTTAGCAACGGAACATAAGAGAGGCATGATGAATCATCAACACATTTAACCCGTATTTCTGTTGAGGCCGGTGATGAAGACAAGAGAGGAGAATTCAGGAAGTCTGTATTCAGTATAGCACGCTCAACCATCAACAAAACAACATCACGTCTGCCAGCTCAGCCTGTCACTCTTTCACGCTATCATACTCATTTCTATTTCAACAGTGTAAAGTCCTTGTTTTTTCACACTAATTTTATGATTGTAAGTATCCAAATGTGCCAACTATTTTCTTTTCTATTTAACATTAGCGTTTTTTTTTTATAAATCAATTATGTACAATAAAAAAATGTTATTAAATTATTAAGCGTATTAATTATTATTGTAAACAACAAAATAGAGATAAAGAGATAGAACCGGAGGAGAAATTATAAACTAGTTCCCATACTAAAACACTACCCACACTTACAAAAAACAAAACAAAATTTATGTCATTATGTCAGAAAATCGGGCGACATTTTCTTTTTAAATGCTCTATTTAGTTTCTAGCCATTAAAAGTAATATTTAATCTAATAAAAACATTCTACACATGTTAAAAGTTTTATTTGTTCGCATAAATAGATTATTTTATTAGTAATTTTATTTATTAGATTCTCTATACACATTTAATCAAGCATTTTGAAAAAGTAAACCTTTCAGTTTATGTTGCTATAAATAATTTTATGCCTAACAAGATAAACAATAACTCTAAGCTATTTCCTCTTTATTTTTTTTGCATAATATTAACTCTCTGTTACAAAACAATATTATCTAAGAGTTTTAATAAAACTTTAAAAAAAAAATATAATGTGTATTTTTCTTTTTATGCCTCTTAACCAAGGACAAATAGGCACTTATCTTAAACGCCTACAGTTTTATATTATTATTTAATGTATGTTTTTTAATTTTATAAACACTCAGCAAATAAATCTTACCAGATATTGACTAATGATAATAGTTTAGACTTTTATTAAATCTACTATAATAATAAAAATAGTCATAAAAAATATATAAAAAATAAAATCTGGTTGAAAACCGACATGACTTTCACTTATGGCAGTTATTATACGTATGAAATTGACCAATTCTTTTTAAACTTGAAATTTTAACTTAGTTAACATGGCAGGGTATATATACATGATAGCACACATGGTAGAAATATATAAAATGATGTCATTGCGATCCATAAGATAGCGCCAATAACATTGAATAAACATCAATCATTGTTGAAATTTAAAGTCACGGAACACCCCCCATCTAAATTCAATTGTTGAAAAAAAGGTGACGTTTTCGAGAAAATAAAATAAACTTAATATTTGCAAGTTTTAAACAAACAAACAAAATAATTGTAACCGTTTTCGAGAAAATAAAAACAAAAAAATAATCTGGTGTTTCAAAACAAAATCACATAACTTTCTCTTACTCCACAGTTCTCAAAATTATAATTGACAAATTTTATAGTTTGTGCACCAAATTTCGTGCATGAAATTCGTCGAAAACTGAAAAAAAACTGTTCAGTAAAAGTGCACTTCCGGTTTACTCGTTTCCTTGAAACTCGGAATTTTGGCCATTTATTTATTTCTAATTAAATTTTTTTTTGATAATACAATTGTGTGTTATGATAGCACTTTAGAGAAAAGCATAACCCCACCACCCCTCCCCAAAAAGTGCCCTTACATTTCCCAGAGAAATGTTATAAATAAAAGTTGTAGATATTTGTATGTGTACTTTATATACTGAGTTTCAAGAAAATCGTCGGAGCCATTTTTAAGAAAATCGCGAAATAGTGAAAAAAAATTATTGAGTAAAGCGGTAAAGTAAAAACACTTCCGGTTATCCGATTTTTTTCAAACTCAGAATTTCAACAACATATTCAATTCTAATTAACATTATTTAGATGACAGTACTGTATAATAAACTGAAATAGCTCTTTAGAGGAAATCTAATCCCACCCCTCCCTCAAAAGTGCGCTTAAATGAATTTTCACAGAAGAATGTTATAAATAAAAGTTGTAGATCTTTGTATATTAGTTGATATAAGATGTTTGAAGAAAATCGTCGGAGTCATTTTTGAGAAAATGCAAAAAAGTGAACAAATTAATTAGTACAGTGGTACTAATTCCGGTTGACGAATTTTGACACAACTTATTGTCAGACCCATGGTGATACCTAAACGAAATATTTTACGATTCTTCGCTTTCGAGCTATGCTGTTCACATCATACTTACACACAGACACACATGTACACAGCCCATTTTCTAAAAACCACTTTTTTGGACTTAGGGGACCTCAAAACGGATATTTCCTGTGAAAACGCGATATCGAATTTGAGACGATTACAATATTTCCTCTTACTAGGAGTAAGAGAATGCAAAAATGGAAGAGGTTGCAGAGTAAATGTAAGGCATAAAATAAAGAATAATGCTAGATATACGTTGAAATGTGTACGCGCTGCTATACCACTACTGCAATGGACTGCAAAAAGTTCTCACATTTGAAGCAAATCTATCCTAGGTTTTTTATTACATCACAATAGCATGATGGACGACTATGCCTCCATGAATACTGAAATATCAATCTACTCAAGACTGCGTTTGTTCCTTTAAAAAGACATAGAGGGTGCAAAACTTGCAACCACCAACCTCAGTAGTGCAGCATTCCAGTGGCCAAAGATGTTAAATAACGAGGCTATTTGACCAAGAACTAGAATCCACATAACGTCAAAATTACTTAAAAAGCAAAATTTGTCCTCGGCATCTGTAAAAAGTCGTATGGAATGAACTAGGGACTAAAACCTAAAATGACCCTTTGATTATGTACAAACTGACAAAGTTAGTCCTTTGTTAAGCGATTGCTCGTGGTTTGATAGATTAAAACATTGCAGGAAAGAAATAAAGTGTGCAGAGACTTGCTTATCTCAGCACTGTTGGAAGGTCATAAAGCACTATACCGACTGCAGATTTGGAAGGCTTACTTGGCCTACCACCACTAGACATCTATAGCCAAGAGGCTAAAGTGCTTTCTCATCGGCCTAAACAAACATTTGTGCTTTTTATTAAGTTTCATCATTAGTGGTCTGGTCATTAATAGATATCAAATTATTTGATCCTGGATATGCGCACGGATGGTATGGTTCCGATTCACGTCTTCGGGAATAATTTCCGAAACGTAATACCAAATAGATCAGATCAGGCGCGTGGTAGCTGTAATATGCGGTGCCAAGGAGATTTTGAAATGGAATCTCTACAGTAGAAGTTAACTATAAACTCCGATATTTAGGCTTCAAAAGCCATCATTGCGTACCAGATTAATTCTAAGCTGGTGTGGTATGCTATTGTAAGCAACTCCTCACTGAGGTGGGCAATACTAATAAGCTCATTCTGGTAATATGGGCAACGAGAAAGCGGACGAAGGCGGATGACAAGATGCGAACACAACTTTTATTGGTCCGGAATCTTTCTGCGGTGTTTGAAGTACAGTTAATTTTTTAAAATCTATTTTTATGTTCAGGTTTCAGAGAAAATCAGAGACGGTGGAGAAATACCGTAGCCAAAGGCAAGAGAAAGAGTTCATTATGAAAACCTCGCAGAAGCGGCTAAAACCAGGAGCCTTTAGGATTATGGTGAATCTGTTGATCAGGTACTGTAGAGTCATCGCAGATCTTGCTTGTCTTAAGAAGCGACATCGCTCTATGTCTTCTGGTATTGGTCAACTGCTCATAAGAGTGAGATTCCTCCAACTAGAACATGAATCGCCCTCTCATGCAGCTTTGAAACCTGCTAGTAAGTACCAGAGTTGCGTATATACTCTGTACCAATGGCAAAGGAATGCTAACCGGGGCATTTCATAGTAGATCCAATTGGGTCACAGTTATTATGGGCCGTGAAACCTAAAAACACTTCGAAGCTGTAGAAACAAAAAAACGGTTTATTCTTTAAAAGAAAATTAAAATCACTCAACTTAATTTTTAAATAATTGTATTAATATATTTCAATATTATCTGCATTTTTTCTAATAAAAAGCTTTTATATAAATATTATTTCCAATTTGTATGATAAAGTATTGTACCCACGTTGTCCCATTTGAATATTAAACAGTTTAAAATTATTTCAACTTATTTCCATATAATGAAATCAGCAATTTCGATTTTAAACCTTCTAATGAAACTAACTGCCTTGTTTGAAATCTCCCCTCGCTTTATACAAATCAGCATTTTCCTTGTAAAACTTAGTAATACATGTAAAATATATTTTATTTCTGGAATGTAATTTACCTTCTTAATAAAAGAATGATTAAATTATTATTATTATTATTTTTATTAAACATTCCAACATTCATACAAATACAATAAACATACAATCTGCAGAAGTAGTTGATGAAATTATTGTAGAAATTATTAAATACTTGCAAGCAATGTACAATACAGGTACACAATGTACATTTTACACACGACTGCATTCTATTTCCAAACCACTGACATTTAAGGTGGCTATAGACTATGCATGTATTCGCGATGCGTGATGCGTGAATCGCGGGCAGTTCACGAATAGTGTGTAGGGACTTGTCAGTTAAAAATCGATTCTTAAACAACATGATTCCTGTGTGCACAGTAATTCGCTCTAGAGAGCGGTAAATTGACGAATATCAAAGGCTGCGCATCAGCACGAACCGCTGATTTGCCAAAGTTCGGGCTGTGTTCGTAGTTAATTCGTCCATTCGTTGTGCGCGCTAGTTTGTTCGAGGAGGTTATGTTTACATTTAATTCCGCGTTCTTGTTTTTTTTTTTTTTTTTAAGGATAATTAAAACCAATGGCCGAAGAAGATAACAGGCAAGAATACGAGTGGTCTGATGTACGCTTTTTCCTAAAGAACTGACACCAGAGAATGAATCGTATCAACTTAATAATTACTTGTCTCTACTTTTGAATAGTGATACACTCCACCATCTGCGTTTTTTCCGTTCGTTTAAAAACTTCTTCTTCTTTTGCCCCATGATTATAAAAACAGCACTAGCTATTGCCAGATTATCGTCACTCTCCATATTTTCAGAGCAGAAATATGTACATACATATTAAAAATTAATATGCATGTACCTATTGAAATAATTAATATATAGGCTTTGTTCGTGCTCACAAATTTCTGTGAACTATTTTGAAACTGCGAACGAACATGGATAAGTCACGCATCACGTATACGAATCTTGAACAAATGCATAGTCTGTATGCTCTGTTTGCGAATTACTAAGAACTGCAACGAACTGGACGAATCAGGTATCGCGCATCAAAAATCGCGAATACATGCATAGTCTGTAGCCTGCTTAAGGGTATCCGCATAGAACATTTAGATCGTACTAGACGTAGTTTTATAATAATTTCCTCTACATATATATAACAATTATCTACAACTTTATATCACACAAATTAATGAATATTAAAGTGTCAATGACAAGAATTTTATCTAAAATCCCCACCTAGAAACAAATTTTACCCCTCCCTAAGTCTTTCACTGTTATATCATAGAGTGAAGAATTTAAATTATCAAAATATCTGTGTAAGTTTGTTGTAAAGTAGATTTCTTCTTCCCATTTACGGCGTGTCTCTGCTAGATGATGTTGGCGCCTATAAGACGACTTGCAAGTTAAGAATGTAATCATATATAACGTTGTCATGTCTTTTCTATTTAGAAACTATCATAGATTTATGGGAAGTTAAAATAACAAGTGTTAGAAAACATTCTTGATTACATGAAGTGAAATTTAAAGTTTGCATAGATAAATTCTAAGATGGTTAGTTGGATTGGCCATATCCAACAATTCTTTCTGTGACCACCCTGCTTCATTTTAGGGTCATCGAAGATTTCAAATGTTCACTCCCTCTCATGATATCGGACCAATGCAAAAACAAAGCGATCGTTCAAAAATCGATATTCGAAATAGTTTTGAGCCAGTTATGTGGATATTGATATTAGACGAAATAAAAATTCTTTAATGTAAAATAAAAATTTATTCAATTCATGATATAATTTGCAGTAACCTTTTACCAACGATCAGGCACGGTCTGCACCATGAAAAGATCTGAAGATTTCTTCAGAGACATTTTCCGTGGTATCCTACTTCATTTTGTGGTCATCGACCGGTTTCGGACGTTCGCCCCACACTCTTTGTAAACTAAATTTGCTCTGTGCAAGTCTGTGTTGTCACACTGTCTGAAAAACGCATCCTGAAGATGGGCGAACGCCCGAAACCGGTCGATGACCACAAAATGAATCAGGCTACCACGGAAAATGTCTGATGTTTTCCAGCTCTGCGGAACCAACCACCACAACAACTGAAGATTTCTCTTTAAAAAAAAAAAAATCTTAATGTTTTTTGATTCGTCAGATGTGAATAAATTTCGTTTAAATGATTATATAATGAGTGGAAAAGAATAAAATCTGATGGAGCTGGATCAAAGGAATAGGGAAGATGAATAAGGACGTGCCAGTTAAGCTCTGTGAGTTTCTAGTTTGCGAAGAAGTGTGAGGACTTGCATTGTCGTGCTGGAAAACAATACCTTTTCGATTGGCTAAAGCAAGTCTTCTTCCATTTACTAACTTCCAGCCCACTTCCATTCATCTAACTGGGACAATATTTAACAGAATTAATTTTTTTTTTTTTTTTTTAATTAAGGGGCGTCAACATCTATGGTCATTGGCACCCGGAGTCTTCTCAGTGCACTGCGGCATCCAGACAATGTTCTCTCGCTAGAGACAACACCATCACCGAACAGTGAGCTGTAGAGGCTCCTAAGAAGAAAAAAAATCTAAGGGTAGCGTGGACTTGAACCCGGTTCCTCCTCGTGGGGGTCCAACGCGCTAACCACTTAGCTAATCCCTTCCCTTATAATAATAGAATAAATAATAGAATTAAGTATTTCATTCTTGCAAAGCACAGAATGAAAGTATAAGATAAAACTCCGACAATTCCATCGAATTTACAGCAAAACATTTTTAGAGTGTAAGCCAGATTTTGACATCTGGAAAGCTCTAGAACTAGATTCTTGATCTCAATACATTGTTGTATTGAATCCATTTTTCGTCTCCCAAAAACCAGGCGATCAAAAGTGGATTACGATTTTTTCTCTCTAATAGTGTACGGCAAGCAACGACCCGGGACATTTTGTTTTCTTCACTTAGAAGGTTTATGACTCAAAGCTCATCAAGCTTGAAAATATATTCCAACTTGTTTTTTATGTGATGAAATGGTGTTGATATGTCACAGTTTACCCTTCTAGCGATTTCCTGTATTGTTATTCGAGGATTTTCCTTGATCAATTGTTGAACAGACACATCAACAAATCTTGTTACGAGTAGAGCGACAAGACCTTGGTCGATTTTTCAAGTCGAAATTTCTTTGCCTAAATATTGCAAAACACCGTTTCACAGTAATTGTTGAAAGACAATCATTCCCATAAACAACTCGCATATTTTTAAACGTAGTCGGCAAATTTGTACCCTTCTTAAATTAATACAGCATAACATTTCTAAAATGCATGTTTTCATCTCTTATATTTTTAATGTTTAATCTTTCTGTAAAAATGTTGAAATTCAATTGAATTAGTTCCAAAGTATCCTCTTTGACATCATGTTTTTGTTTTATATGAATGGGTTTAATGGTGTTTACATGTTAAGGGCTTAAAGACCTATTAAAACCTCGTATCAAAACTTTTACAATGACTCATATAAACTCTTGGTGTGATGGGTCCGCAGAGCTGGAAGCATCAGAGATATTTCCGTGACAGCCTCTTCTTTTTTGTGGTCATCGACCGGTTTCAGACGTTCACCCATTATCAGGATGTTTTGTCAGAACAGTGTTTCGCCAAAACATCCTGATGATGGGCGAACGCCCGACGGTCGATTACCATATAAAAAGAAGCAGGCTATCACGGAAAATATTTCTGATGATTAGTTACAATCAATAATTCAACTCTATTATTGTCTAACTCCGACGAAACTAGTTTATAAAATAAAAACAAAAAATTGCATAATATTTAATACAAAATATAAATTAAATATTTAAAATTATAATGGAGAAAATATGATTTCAGAAGGTATATATTAAAGTTATTTTTTTACATATATACATATATATTAAGATAAAATACATTATTACAAACAACTTAAGAGAGTTTATACATTTTTATAACTTTGAAATCATAAAATAAGGAATAAACATTTAAAAGTAAAGGTAAAAGCTAAGTCTTTTAAGCGACAAGTCAGATGGGGACAGGTTATAGACACTTAGCCGTATGACCTTGGATGGTCGATTGCAATTCTGGTGTTGCAGCTTTCAAAATACACTGCTAGCATTCATCGCAAAAATAATTGAGACATCTGAAGAATAAATTGTAAACTTATAAAGAGCATTAAACTGATTAAAATTAATAATCCTAACAGGGATTTATTCTAAATAAATTTGTATTCTTATCAGATATAAATAAAACAAAAGCAGATGAAGAAGTTATGTTAATGGGGTTTGAAGGAATGGTTAAACGCAAATGAGCTCATTTTAATCGAAGAAAAAACTATAAAAAAAAGTATTTAGTTTAACCATGAAAGATGAGGACATACCAGTGAAGTTCCTTGGAATAACGCTGGATTCGGGTCTAACATGAGGCATCATTTGCAGAATTTGTGCGGTAAATTAGCACAAGTAGTATACATGCTCAGAAAGCTGAGAGATGAAGTATCAGTAGAGGTTTTGAAAACTGCCTATTACGGGTTGTTTTATTCTAAAATGAGCTATGGTATACTGCTATGGGGAGCAGCTTCTGATAGTAATCTAGTGTTTAAGCTACAAGAAAGCGATAAAACCATGTTTAGAAAAAATAATAGAGATAGCTGTAAAGCATTGTTTAAAGAGCATTCTCTTCTAAACTTTGCCATCTTTGTTGTGGTGGTTGGTTCCGCAGAGCTGGAAAGCATCAGAGACATTTTCCGTGGTAGCCTGATTTATTTTGTGGTCATCGACCGGTTTCGGGCGTTCGCTATCTTCAGGATGCGTTTTCAGACAGTGTGACACACAGACTTGCACAGAGCTCTGCTGCTGAGAAAAGTTTTTTGCTCTGTGCAAGTCTGTGTTGTCACACTGTCTGAAAAACGCATCTGAAGATGGGCGAACGCCCGAAACCAGTCGATGACCACAAAATGAAGCAGGCTTACCACGGAAAATGTCTCTGATGTTTGCCATCTTTGTTTATTATCACTAATTTATTGGCTATAAAAGATAATGCTAATAATGTGTTCAGAAATGATTTCCATCAATATGGCATAGGAAGCAAAAACAACTTACACATTCCAGCTAAAAGACTGACAAAATCTGATTTGTCTCCAACTATAATGTCTCGGAAAATATAAAATAACTTGCCGTATGAAATTAAAGAAATTGAAGAAAAACAGTTCACAAAAGTAGTAAGAAGATTTCTGATAGAGAAAACTTTCTACAGTGTTACTGAATATTTAGAACACAAGTAGAAGGTTACGGAATTTCGTACAGACTAAGTATCCCCGGTTATATGTACATTACATTAATTATAAAGAACAAAGTTTATTTAAAGTTAACTCAGTTTCTTTGTACATCATAGATAGAATTTGTTGACGTGCTTATTGTATTTTTGTAATACGTTAAGGCTTAATAAAAAAATAAATAAATAAATATTCTTTCTTTTTCTTTGGCGCATCGACATCGCAGGCCATTAGTGCCATATCTATGATTTCTGTTTCTAAATCTGGGATGGCACTAGAGGTGTCTGCGACATCCATCACAGAACTTCTAAGGGAAGTTATGGAGTGCCCAGTTGTCAATTCAGCCATCACCCCCAACACATCAGCCAACGAAATCAGTCGAAGGGTGAGAAAAACGACGAGGATATATTTGTGCCATCCATTAAGTTACTATTAACAGATACGTATACTGTACTATTTCTTCGTAGGGAGTATTTTCCGTACAAAACAGTTCATTGTAATTTCCATCTGGTATACCTTTTATTTTTCCTACACCATGACTTCGGCTATTTACCACATCGCGCGGCCTAGTAACAATAGGCTACGCTAGCGACTGATTGGATATCCAGGAGGCACGTGAAAACAATCTCGGATGCGAACAACAATTTCACCCCCTCCCAACTAGTAAAATGACTGAATCGGAATTTACTTGCGTAGCAGACTAGAAATTTTTCACAATTAATCAGAAAATTTGTCCTCAGTGATTAGGACTGCGGAAAGAAGTTGGTTTATATTTTTTTTTAAACTTCTACCAATTTCAAGAGAACGGGAACTCCAACTTAGAATACTTACAGGAAGCTAACCATGTAAATGGCGGATTTACTTAGAAATGTCTTCATTTTACGCCCGCAGAGGTGTTTATCAATGTAAATCCAACTTGCAAACGGTTTGACGTTTTTATTTTTGGCATGTTCTCGTGATTATTCACGATAACGGTTCAAATTTACTTTCTTTAAAACTTCGAATATGTTCAGTTTTATCACTTTTATTTCATATTTTACAATTATAATTTCGGTGAGTTCCGGTGAGCCATATGCTGGAATGGATATGCCATTCCAGTGTACACTTCTAGAAATTAATAATTTTCAATGAATATTAAAAAAAAAAATGGCTTAACCAGAAGTGCGTCTGGGTTTTTTTCATTTTTGCGATTTGCTTGAAAACCGCTTCTAAAGATGCTTACTATACTAGAGTATAATCCTATCACTTATATTGGAAAGATTATTGCAGAGAAATTTATTTTACAGGGTTGTTGCTGTGTTTCACCATTATTTCTACACTAGAACATTTCAACACAACACTTTATCACTCTTCTACACTTCAACTATTTAATCAACGCTTTATTTTTATCCAATAACAAATATCGAGAAAAAAAAACAAATAAACGTTCTTATCTCTAAAGTATAATTCATATGAATCACTATCCAAACTAATTATTAAATCCCAAATAATTTTTAAACACACTTTCAGGTCAATAATTAAAAATATGGAACAATTTCCTGTACGTTACGTAGAGAACTCGAACAGGATTTAAGAAACAAGTATGTAAATGACAAACCGTACAAAAATGTCACATGTTCGATAGATTGTTTAAGCCAGACGAGAATATTATAAAGTTGCATAAACCTCTAGTAAGAATTATATGAATGAAGGAGTATTATTCAGTTATAACAATGTAAATTACAGTAAGAAAAAGACGTATGGGTTACCAGATTTTTACTTTCCCTTACTCCTAGTAAGAGGAAGTATTGTAATCGTGTCAAATTTTCGATATCGAGTTTTCACCGGAAATATCCGTTTTGAAGTCCCCTGAGTGGAAAAAAGTGGTTTTTAGGAAATTGTGTGTGTGTGTGTGTGTGTGTATATGTATGTGTGTGTATGTGAACAGCACAGCTCAAAAAATGAAAAACCGTAGAAGGTTCAAACTTAATATTCCGTTTAGGTATCACCATGGGATCTGACTGTACGTTACCTGTTAAAATTCCTCAACCGATAAGTACCACTTTACTAGTTAGCTTTATTTTTTACTTTTTTTACGATTTTCTCAAATGGCTCCGACGATTTCTTCAAACTTAGTGTGTCAACTAACACATACAAAGAACTACAACTTTTATTTGAAACATTTCTCTGGGAAAATTCATTTAAGGGCACTTTCGTGGGGAGAGGTGGGGTTTAGGTTTTACTCTAAAGTGCTATTTCATTTCATAAAAACAATTCGTCATATAAATAATGTTAATTAGAATTAGATGTGTTGAAGAAATTCCGAGTTTCAAGAAATCTTATACCGGAAGTGCGTTTACATTACCACTTTACTAAATAGTGTTTTCACTTTTTCGCGATTTTTTTCAAAATTGGTTCCGAGGATTTTCTTGTAGCTTCTTGTATAAACTAAACATACAAGGATCTAAAACTTTTATTTAAAACATTTCTCTGGCAAAATTCATTTAAGGGCAGTTTTAGGGGAGGGGTCGGGTTAGGTTTTTTCTCTAAAGTGCTATAATAGTTGATTATGCCATTCTAACCATCCAAACAAAATAATCAAAAATAAATAGATGGCTAAAATTCCAAGTTTCAAGGAAATTAGTAAACCGGAAGGGCGCTTTTACTGAACAGTTTTTTTCAGTTTTCGACGACGATTTCATTAATTAAATTTGGTACACAAACTCTAAAATTTGTCAATTATAATTTTTAGAACTGGAGTAAGAGAAAGTTGTGTGAGTGTGTCACACCAGATTTTTTTTTATTTATTTAAATTTCAAACGATATAATCACTTTCCATAGCAATTTATTTTATTCGGAGAAAGTGCAATAAGAGATTATGAGATTCGATCTGTATCTGGGGGAAGGGCCCTATTTCAAGACCTGCAGATAAGTGCTAAATTATTAAATTTTCTGAAAAAATGCTAATAGTAAAGTATGTGGATTTGCAATCATACATTACATCTAATTTTTGGCTGAAATTATTATAATCACGTATGAAAAAAAATTAAGTTATATTTTTTATTTCTGTTTACACTTCAGCATTATGGTTTAACTAAAAGTAATTTAAAGAAAACATTAGCAACTTAGCACAACTGTAAAATCGATTAGCAGAAAGCGAGAAAAAAAAAGAAGGTGGAATTAATGTTCAAGTCATCATCAGCATCCGAAACAGTAACAAGAAAATATCAGTACATTCATCAATCATAATATGAAATAATGTTAGTGTAAAGGTAAATGTGTAGGAAGGCGTTACAGTAGTTTAGAAAGAATAAGAAGGAAAAAAAAAGAAGGAAAACAGTAATGGAGAGTACATTGGCCACCTGACGATGATATCATGTACCATCATGTACACATATCCAGAAAGTATTTGGAGAGAAGAGAGATGGAATAGCCAGAGGGCCCCGACAATATCTGCTGTTGAAGTTGGCTCACGGTCTAACTATTACTGTACATTACAGATGAGCCAAATAGAGAGAGAGAGACAGACAAAGAGTGAGACGTCATACCCCCTTCTCTTTTGCCAACCCTCAAGCTTTCTCTCACTCCCTCTTTCTTGCAGTAGAATCATCCCCACATATAATAGAACGTAACACATATGTTCGGACATGGTTGGAGTACCACCACCCTTCCTTGGTATCTTGTACTTATATACGCAGAGAATATACACGAATCCAGACTTCAAACTGTTATGTTATTTGTCTGGGACCGCTGCTGCTGTTGTCGGATGATACAATGTTGTAGTAAAAGACACGCCATAACACTAGTAAACCAAATATAACTACTCTCCCAAAAACAGTCCTATAAGGAGTTTCAAGTTAAGAAAAGAATTAGGAAACGTAAAGTATGTACGTACCATTTCGTTAATCCTAGGGAAACAGAATTAAAATTCTATTAAAAATATTTTATTCTTGATAAATTTGAAAATGCATACATAAACTCCAAAGTACATAATTATTAATTTGGATATCTAAAAGATTTAAATTATTCAAGTCATTAAAATGGGTAGAAATAAAGGTAATATTAATTGCAGTACCAGAAAGTTGTGTGAGTGTTGCACACTAGATTTTTTCATACTCAATGACCTTGAAATAATTCGTATAGATAGTAAGAGCGGTTCTAACTTATTTCCTTTATTAATATCACTAGCCATGCAGCATATGAATATGTTATAAATTGATCGAGTAAAAATAAGTTGCGTTAGTATTAGCTTTATCTAATAAACATGATCATGAGTAAATAGTGAACGAATAAGGAAAAAAAATGAAAAAATCCTCATTTTTAAAGATACACTCATTTTTTTATATAAAAACACAATAACAATATCAAAATGTTATTTACAATAATCACAAAAACTCGCAAGTTTGTTGAAAATAAAAATTTAAAATAGTAGAAATTCATTTTACTGTGGCTTTATAGTCTGGGAAAGATAACGTAAGTAATTTTTTTTTTTTTTAATTCAATACTATTTTTAACTTTATTGTTAAATTACATTATTTGCTTATGTTTATTAACAGAAAAATGGTGATTTCTTTTGAAGATGCCGTCAGAGCAATCATTTTTGCGGAGGAAGAACAGTGGATAGAGGGAGAATGTTTAGGTCTGTCATATTCTGCGATTTCATAGAGCAATTGTAGTAGATAGTCAGAGATTCGGAAGTGGTCACACAGCTCAGACTAAATGTCGGAGAGTCATCGTGAGCTTGCTCTGAAACTGTTCGAAGATGATTGATCGTGATTTGGTCCGTTATTCTTCATGCGATTGAATTTGTGATTAAAGAAGCCAGAGGGGGAAGCGCTTCATTCAATATATACTAGAGGAAGTACTCATTTTTAACGACAACCAATTATAGTATGTGGGGTGGGATAAGTTTGTAGGTCTGCACCGAGCAAATTTTTATTGAAAATGGCGTAATGGCCGCTACAAGGTATGGTTGAAGATGTTCTCTAGAGAAGTCTATCTAATTCTAGAGAAGTCATGCTAATGCATGAAACTGTCCCACACATATAGGGCGTGGGAATGTGGCGTCACCATCGCCCACCCTTCGGGGTGCAATCAGCCTCTGGCTCTCCAGGTTGGGGAATCCCTCACCCCCTAATCCAATCCTGATCCTTTCCCCTTGCAGGTTGCCTGTAAGTATCCTGGGTACTGAACCCCTGTACTTGAGGCAATGGACAGGAATCAGTAGATGGAATCTGTAGATCCATCGGGCGTGCGATCAGTCACGCTGTTGAAAATTGAACTACGGGCGCAATCCAGTTTCCGAGCCAATCGCTTCGTAGTCGGCCGTGTTTCATATCAATAATCCAATGACCGAGGTCATGAGTTGAGCGGGAGAAGACTCGCAATATAAATTAAACCCCGATGCCAGCCCGTAGCTGGAAGCGCATTTGCTGGGTGTGCGCGGTTTAACAGAGTCTGCTAGGGAGTACCTTCTCTAGCTTCTGGGAGTGGTGTGTGACCACTATGTGGGATCACTCTGCGCGTGGTTGAGCGTATCTCAACTTGCCCTTAAATGGATCAAGCGGGGGTGGGCTTCGGCTTGGTCGGGCAAAGTCCCTCCATGGTAGTGACATGCCCTTCTTGTTAAACGATCCCGTTGCTTGCAACGGCGGAGGTTCGGTAAACCCCAAGAGGCAGGTACGGTCTTTAAAGATCCCCCTGAGTACCAAGAGGAAAAAGGGGTATACGGAAAGAATGTCCCCACACATAGCTAGAGTTGTCACTCGGTTCTTGGAAAAATCGATATAAATGTGATCCAGACATGAATCCTACAGAACATCTATTCCTATAGAAAATCCTATAGGACATCCTCAAGAGGCGTGTTAAAGCTTGTGATCTGCCTCCATCTACTCTGCAAACAGCTCTGCATAGCCATACTAAACGAATCTTTGGACGAAAGACCATTCAAAAACTTGATTGCACAGATGCTCCACCGTAACAAGGCTCTTAGTAGGCCGAGGAGGCAATAACAAATACTTAGTGGTGGGAAAAGTTAAAAAAGTTATCAAAATTTTGTAAAAATACAAATTAAGAATTAGTGGAAAAAATTACACTACAAGGATTTCTAAAATTTAACCTTAAAATTGAAATTTAACCTTAAAAAAATCCAAAAGAAAATTTCGGTTCCACTAAATGTGAAATTATCAAAAATAAATCAAACAAACAAAAAAGAATAATGTAATACATATAAAGTCAAAATCAAATAACTGGCAGGTTTTACTGTCTGATAGGACCTAATCTTATCTTAATATTCACCACAATAAATTCTTTGTAAAATCTGTGACGTTTTATAAAAGAAATAAATAAGATGCAACTTCCTTTACGATGAATGAATTCGTCATGGATAAATTTTTTTTTTTTTTTTTTTTTTAAATAAAAATTGCAGTTGATATAACGTATGATTAATTAAGTAAATTGCTATCAATCACAAACAAGATTACTAGGAACTATGAATGCAAAAATTATTATGTGTTAACTGTATCGATAAAAAAATTGTGATTACGTATGTCGACTGGGTTTTTCATTGAAACTTTTACATTTTTGTCATGAATAATTCAAAAACAGATTTAAAATTAATTTCAAAACAATTCTCGATAGATCCTAAAGGGATCAAGAATATAAAAGAAATAAATATGTATTCATCAATAATTACGATTGTCTGGGGCGTATCGGAATGTAGAGAGATGTGTGTGTGTGTGTGTGTGTGGAGGAAAATACTAGAAAGAAGACAGCTGCTGTGAAAGGAATCTGTTCAAATTGATTCAAAGCGAACTGAACCTTGAACTAACCTGGGTTCTATCCTTGATTTCTTTTTTTTTTTTTAATATTTACAATTATTTTTGATCTTTTAGATTTTTTTAATACAATAAAATATGCATAAATGCACGAAGAACCAACTTATCCTTGAATCAAAAAGAAGAAAGTATGAAATGATACATTAAGCGTAATTTTCTACCCAATTATATCATGTAAATTATTCAATAAAATAAATAAATACTATCTAATAGTCTGAAAGTGATTAGTAACATTAAATTCCATAAATTATGCAAATATATAGTTCAGCTAAATCTTTGTAGCAATTACTTTTTAAAAACCAATAGGTTTAAGTTAGGTTATAAGTTAACACAAAAAAATACTAATCATTCAAAAGCTACTGAGTGTTTTGTTCGTTTATGCAACGTTTAAATTGTTTAAACTCAACTTTATCTAAAGAAAAAAAAAAGGAAAAATATGATGTAATTCTTTTAAATTCCACTGATTATTTTTACATTTTCTTACTCATAAATAAGAGCAAGTATTGTAATCGTGCCAAATTTTCGATATCAAGTTTTCACCGGAAATATCCGTTTTCAGGTCCTCTGAGCGAACAGTATGTGAACAGTATAGCTCAAAAACAAAAAACCATAGAAAGTTGAAACTTCATATTCCGTTTAGGTATCACCATGGGATCTGACAGTTATCTGTCAAAATTCCTCAACCGGAAGTACCATACTACTAGTTTTTTTTTTTTTTTTACGTGTTTGCGATTTTCTCAAAAATGGCTCAAACGATTTTGTTCAAACATGGTAGACTAACTACACATACAAAGAGCTGCAGAAACGTTGAATATTGAAACATTTCTCCGGAAAAATTCATTTAAGGATATTTTGAGGGAGGAGTGGGTGGGTTTACGGCTTCCTCTAAAGTGCTATTTCAGTTTATTAGACAATTCTGTCATCTAAATAATGTTAGTTAGAATTGAATATGTTGTTGAAATTCCGAGTTTGAAAAAAATCGGATGGCCGGAAGTGCGTTTACATTACCATTTTACTAAATAATTTTTTCACTTTTTTGTGATTTTCTCAAAAATGGCTCCATGGATTTTCTTCAAACTTGATATATCAACAACACATTCAATGATCTACAACTTTTATTAAGAAATATTTCTCTGGGAAAATTCATTTTAGGCCAATTTTTGGGGGAGGGGTGGGGTTATCTTTTTCTCTAAAGTGAACTATCATAGTCGATTGTACAATTCCATCATCCAAACAAACTAAATTAGAAATAAATAAATTGCCAAAATTCCGAGTTTCATGAAAATTAGTAAACCGGAAGTGCGCTTTTACTGAACAGATTTTTTTCAGTTTTCGACGAATTTCATTAAATTTGCTACACAAACTATAGAATTTGTCAATTATAATTTTGAAAACTGGAGTAAGAGAAAGTTGTGAGAGTAAGAGAAAGTTGTGAGAGTGTTTCATACCAGATTTTTTTTATTTATTTTTTTAGCGAATGTAAAAGTGTATAACAAAAATTTATAATTCCCTCTTTTATATGTTTACCTTGTGATAGATGACTGTTTAATCTTTTTCAACTCCAAATTTTCTTTGACACTATGTTGTTTACAAAGCTGGAAAACCCACAAACTTCTAAGCACGTTAAAAATTCTGCTTTTTTTAACAGCCATTCTATAATAACTTCACATTATTAAAAAAAAAAAAATAAAACTCCATACAACGTAGTAATATTATCACGGACGCATATCGTTTGCAGTACTGACAAGAGTAGTGAAGGAGTGTGAAGTGGGTAAAGATTCTATGTTTATCCGTTTATTTGTTCGTGTTACTCTTTCTCCCCCCGCCATAATCATTTCATTTTTTGTTATAATTTTTTACTCTCTTTACGTTGCTACTTCAAACTGTCTTATCAGCACACCAAGGATATGTTAGATTTAAATCACTTGAAAGGTTTCAAAGTGAACAAAATTGAAAAAAAAAAATGTATATATGAAAACACTTGGTGTTATTTTTAGTTATATTACTGACGTAATATAAATGATGTTGAACTTTTATTTGGAAAAAAATCTGGTACGTTACACTAACACAACTTTATCCCTAATTTATTCAAGAAATTTTCATTAAAATTGCTGCGTTACCATGTTACAATTTTTTGGACTGGTCATAATAATGGTGGTGGAAATATTTTACTTGTATACCTGAGAGGCCTTATGTGAGCGCTCTGTGTCGAAACTACGAAGTTTGTGTAAATTTTGATAAATAACTTCCTGTCGGATTCTCATGGCAATTATAATATAGGATTCGAAGAGCGGAGAAAAACAAAATTGAATCAATCTACTTACTCGCTTACTTAAGCCAGACTAAGATGGGAGACACAATATACATACATACCAGCTAGCCCTACCGGAGGTGCGTTTCACAGCAGTTTACGACCAGTTCACAAGCAGTCAGCAACCTTCAAGCTTCTCAGCCAATCTCTTGTCTCTTTATATATCTCTCGCTATCTAACATCTATTATACTTGTAAAGTCCTTGCAGTTTCTGCATTCTCTCATTATACTGTGTGCAGCATTTATTCCAGTTTATTTCTCTTAAACTCATTCTCACTAGATTCTTTCTTCTTCTTCTCACATCCATTGGATGATGAAATAGGATCCGAAGAGAGGAGAAAATCAAAATTGAATCAATCTAATTCCTCGCTACCTAGGCCAGACTAAGGTGGTGAGACTGAAATATATACAGCCCTACAAGAGGGGCGTTTCACAACAGTTTACGACCAGTTCACAAGCAGTCAGCAACGTTCAACCTTCTCAGCCAATCACTTGTCTCTTTATATATCTCCCGCTATCTAATATCTATTATACTTGTAAAGTCCTTGCAGTTTGTGCATTCTCTCATTATACAGTGTTCAGCATTTATTCCAATTTATTTCTCTTAAACTCATTCTCACTAGATTCTTTCTTCTTCTTCTCACATCCATTGGATGATGAAATAGGATCCGAAGAGAGGAGAAAAACAAAATTGAATCAATCTAATTACTCGCTACCTAGGCCAGACTAGGTTGGGAGACTCAATGTATATACAGCAGAGCTAGCCCTACAGGAGGGGAGTTTCACAACCAGTTAACTGCCACTTAAGCTGACCAGTTAACAACCAGTCAGCAACTTCTACCTTCTCTTCACTCAGCCAGTCTGTCTCCATATATATCTCTCGCTACCTAACTTCCATCTCACAGTGTTCGGCTTATATTCTAGTTTATTTCTCTAAAAACTAATCACTCTAATTCTTTCTCCTTCTTACATCCATTATAGTAATCCACAAAGGGAATGTTAAATTTGGACTTTCTGTGAATTTTCATTTTCGTGCTATGCTGTCCACATACTCACACATACACAAACATATCATTTTCTAAAAACTACTTTTCGAACACATACTGGAAAATGACCTCACATACTTTCGCATATAACTGGAAAAGCCATTCAGTAAAGTGTATTTATTACGTTTAGAGAATTTTGATAATTTAACTTCTTGTCAAATTCTCATTGTATCCAACAAAGAGAAGTTAAATTTAGATTTTGTGTGATTTTTCATTTTGAGCTACACTGTTCACATACACACATGCGATTTTTTAAAACCCTCTTCCCGGATTTATATGGAAATCTTGGTAGAAGTAATTAAGGAAAACTTTTGGATATTTTTACTAGCTATTTTGATGTTTGCATGTTTATCATTTGGATCATAATATTTTCAAATATTAGAATTAAAAATACCATTGAATTCATAATGTAAAAGATGTGAACTGCTAAGTTAGTTGCAGAGAAATACAGGGTTGAATCAGGGTCTAGAGTTTGCACCTATAAAAGTATCTACAAATAAAAATAGTATCTACAAAAAATATATATATACAGTAAAATATGTCTGCTAACCATCTCCATATACCACAACTGCTCGGTATTTTCGATTACAAATCAGCCTAAAAAGTCAGGTACTTTCTTTAGCTATCTTATTTTAATGTCTTAACACCCCAGCATAAAAAGAGATAGCTTCATACTGTTTGCTCCATTTATAGCGGACAGTTTTATGCTAATGCATAATGCCACACCACAAACATAGATAGCTAGAGTTGTGACCCGCTTCTTGGACATGTGATCTAGACATGAATCCTATAGAACACCTATGGGACATCCTCAAGAGGCGTGTTAAAGCTCGTGATATGCGACAGCTCCGAATACCATACAAGAAGAATGCACTGCCCTTCGACAAGAGACCATTCAATACTTGAATAAATAGATGCTTAACGTTAACAAGGCCCTTAGTACTGGCTGAGGAGGCAATAACAAGTACTTGGTGGTGAGAATAATTAAAAAAGTTATAAAAATTTTGTAAAAAAGAATTTTTTAATTTTTTTCATTATTTTTCAATTTTGATTATTTATTTTTCACATCTATATAAATCAAGAATTAGTGGAAAAAACTACTAATAGCTAGCTAGCGTCTTGTATTAAAAATAGGTTGCTTCTTGCTGTTTTTTTAGTCCAGCATTTCTTGCACTATTTAAAAATCAAATATTATTTAAGGTTTATTAACAATATTGTAGAAAATACGTGCCACTCCAGACTGCCGAATCAATTTCGAGAAGGAAAAAAATATTAAGTTACCGCCACTCAATACTGTCTAAATATTTTTGCGCCAAAAAAATAATAAATATAATAATAATATTGCAAATATAATTTCCTTTCGCATGGCTAATTTTCAGACAGTGTCCTTAGAACTTTTAAATACCAATCCGTAATCAAATTGATAAATATATTAATAGCAAACGAAAATAAATATTGTATAACTATTATCAAGTGTTAATTAAAAAAAATTATTATATAAACATTACATTATTTAATTAAATTTTATTTTTAATTAATTACACATTTAATCATAATGAATTAAAATCGTAACATGTTTAATAACTAGATTTTCTCGAATATAAATGAATATATTTCAATAATATTGCAAGCAATGCTTGTTGAATACAAAATTGAACTGAAAATAGCAACCGGAGATTAAGGGAAATGAACTGGAAAGGGGGAGGGGATTCAATATTTTAGGAGAGTTTCAACGGTGTGTTATTTCCTAAAGAGAATTTCATCATAAGATTCTCTTAATATTTTTTTTAGTATCTACTCAGATTGGTGATATAAAAATATTTATGACCTGTGAAATAAAATTCAATTTTTGATCGTAAATTCCCCTTGAGCACTAGATAATATAATGGGGAGGGAGTATTTGATTCGCACGTACAAATAACTGTTAAATGCATACTGTATTATATGTATTATTAAAAGGATGAATAGAATTTGTCTTTAAACATACAAACTTCCAAAACTGAAATTTAATATCACACTTAAACCTTTTAACGCATCAAGAAGATCATATCCTTGGTTCATGGCGCGGAAAAAGAAAATAATCTGGTGTGGAACGCTCAAAAGAATTTTTCCTTATATAATAATTATTTTTAACCAATATATTTGGTTTGTGACTGACTTGTGGTTGAAAGATATTGTTTTTTGGGGTTGAGTACAGTGAAGAAACTTTTCACTATGCTGACGTTTCGACCCTTGGTAGGAATCTTATTCAGAGCCATATTAAACAAGTTCAACATTTACACTTGAACAAATATAAGTTCTAAAAAAAAAATATATTCCCTCCGAAAGCTTCATACTGTCTTCAGCGGTAATAAGCGAGATGTTGCTTATAAAATAAATTGAGTCAGTCACAATATTACATTTAAGTGGCAATATGGTTCAATTACAGTCAGAGACAGCATTTCATATAACTCAAAAATGGGTTATCCCAATAATACAACCTCGAACTTCGGAATATTACATTATTATATTTTCTTCGCATTCTTCTTTTTGTTAAACGATCTTGAAACGAAAAGGGGTCTGGCTTGTTTCGGTTTAGATCCCTAAATATTCCTGGTTAAACATTGGTTTAATCTTCCACTTTCATAAAATAAAGTGCCATTGAAAAACCGTTATGAACAAATTACGCTAATTTGTGAGAGATAAGTCTTCGACTATTCTTGCCACAAGAACAGCTCAAATAATCTGCCCAAGTATTAAAGACAACTCAAGATCTCAATCTAATAACCTTGGTGGAGCAGGCCCCCTGAATAAGTCCCCTGTTAGGCAGAGCTTGTTACGCAATTTCCTTTAAACTTGGAATGATAATGCACAGATATAAACCTATTTCTTTTATTTTTAATATTTTTCCGGAAGTAATTGATTATAGATAATTCTGCCAAATATGCAGCATTAAATTTCACATGACATATAGAATTGATTCAATGTTGGCGGCGTCTGCCGAACTAAATGAAATCACACTTCTTCTAACTGCTGACTGGATAGGTACTTCTCCCTCACTACCTACCTACACTTAATGTTAAGACCAATGAGTAATATTTGAAGGATTACGAAAAGTTGTCATTTTAAACAATTAAAATTTAATACCTAATTATATTGAGAGCAATAAGTGAAAGTTGTGTGAGTCATTCACACCAGATTTTTACTTGCTCTTACTCCTAGTAAGAGGAAGTATTGTAATCGTGTCAAATTTTCGATAT
>JAAEAF010003526.1:0-19350 GCA_011037195.1 Triatoma infestans
GAACCTCCCTAAGATATTCAAAAGTCTTATTGATATTGCCCTCATTGTCTCCTAATACATCTGCAAGACTGGTCGGCAAATTTACCTTTCCTCACGCGTTTACATATTTCGAACATTTCAATAGAATATGCGGGACCGTTAATGTCGTATTGCAAGCGCTGCTTACCTGCTGAAGTTCTCTTCGGAATATGTGGCTGCATGTCAACATGGTGTGACCGAATCTCATTCTCGCTAGGACAACTTCTTCTCGCCAAGACTCTCGATTTGAGGTTGACCATTTCTTTGTGGTACCCTTGCTATTCCTTAGTTTATTTGACAGCTGCACTGAAAGCCATTCCTTTTCCTAGTTAGAAAGATTTTGTTTTTTTAGAAAAGCTTTCCAATCGATTGCAAGGACACGTTCGTCTCTACAAGTCATTGATGCCGCTTTTTTAGCAGCTTTGTCGGCAGATTCCCCACATGACCGGGAATCCAAATAAAGGAGACTTCTTTATTTTCTCGCAGGCATAGTTCCAAGAGCGTACGTATGCACTGAATCAACAAACTATCGGAGTCCCGATTGCCTATCATCTCCAGTGAGCTCCTTGAATCGGAACAAATAATATATTTCTTAGGTTCATTGTAGTTCCGAGTATGTTCTATGGCTTTGTACACATCGAATAACTCGGCTGTAGATATGCTTGAGATATTGCTTAATGGGAAGTTGTACAGCCTCTCATTCATGACAAAAACTGCTCCTACTCCATTTATCGTCTTTGACCCGTCGGTGAATATTTTAATATAATTTTTATATTTAAGCAGTAGTCGCTCTTGTAGAAGGTTTTTGTATACGTAGTTTATTCATATTATATTTACTTTCATATTATTTACTTTCTATCACATTATTTGCTTTATACACTTAATTTGAGCTTTACAGAAAAAACTATGAATTTTATGGCATTATTGCAAAAGAGAATCCAAGATATGTAAGTCTGCCATTTTGTAATTGGTCGTTTATAATAGTGGGACAAAAGAAAATTGATGTTAAACACCGACAAAAAAAAAAAAAAAATCAGCAAATATCTGGTGTGAAACACTCATACGACTTTCTCATATTGTGAAATGGCAAATTTTCTTCACACAAACAATTCATATTAATGTTTAAAATCTTTAGCATTTTTATGCAGAAAATCGGCAAATCTGTAAAACCTATTCAATAAAGTCGCATTTTTGCTCAACGGAATTTCTTCAAACTGGGAACTATGGCAACTTATATAATTCTAAATAATATTATTTAGTTGACAGTATTGTATAGAACATTGTTAAAAAACTAAAATACAATTTAGAGGAAAACCATAACACAACCCCCACCACCACAAGTGCTCTTAAATGAATTTTCTCGAAGAAATGTTTGAAATAAAAGTTTTAGCACTCTGTATATATGTAGTTGATATATTAAGTTTAATGATAATCGTTGCGAGTTATTTTTGAGAAAATATCAAAAATTTGAAAAAAAAAAAAAAAGAAAGTAACATTCAGTAAAATGATTCTTTCTGTTGTCATATTTTGACCACAAAACCTTACTGGGAGTTTTGCTGACTACACACACACATACACACATCAACTTCTGAAAAACACTTTTTCAGAATCAAAAGTTACATTTCCGGTCTTGAAAAACTGTATCAGACATTTGACTCGATCACAATATTTCCTCTTTACTTGGAGTAATAATAAAAGCTATAATAATAAAAGTAATAATAGAAATCAATATTTTACTTTATAAGAATGTAGTATTTAAAGTTGATTGTTTAATAAAATGAACAGACGAGAAAGCAAAACTGTAAGTAGGTTAAACTAGTAGGGTGTCCAGACTTGTTTTTTTTTTTTTTTTTCAAGTTGCCAGAGAGAAATACTTATTCTTGGAGTGTAGAAAAGTAGAAATAGTAAAAGAGTAAAAGTTGTTCTTTAAAGAAAAATGTTTACCACGCCCCACATTTGATAGAAAAGTTAAACTTGAATGCTCCCTATTTTCAACCCATTACCAATAGAAAGCAACTAACTTTGTGTATCGAACGGACATTACTTTATTTTAAAATAGAGTAATGCAATCATTATTTTAATCATTTTCACTATTTTATATGGCAATTTTTTTAGCGGCCACTAAGCAACCAACCAAATCCTAGAAGTTGCCAAAATTCAGATCTGCGAATATTCCAAAGATTCCAGAAATTGTCAATATGACGCCGAGCTGGATGCATTAACACGAACGAGATTTTAAGACAGTCAAGGCATGTGCATGCGTTTAGAAGAATAAACAATTTCGCTTGCCTATTATAATATAAGATATTGCATAACAAAATATAAGTTGCTTGTAATAGTATCCATAGAGAGTATTCGTAGCAGAGAGGCAGAGACAAAATGACAGGACCACTCTCTCAGGCTGAGATATGTGGGAGAAACCACATAAATATAGCGAAGGGAGAGAGAGATAGGAGAACAGTTTATATTACTGAGTTCATACAGCCAATCACTACGTGTCATTACCCTTTACCACTCTACCATACTCTTATCATTCAAGTGTAAAGTCCATGCAGTCATTGTCATTTATCATATTGTAAAGTTTTTCCCTCTTAACTAGCTACTGCAACTAATTATATGTGGGTTTGTATAGATAAAATACTCTAAACTTCATTATTGAAGTTTATAGAAAACACCAATTTATTGTTATACACAATAAATTACAAAATACAACACTTAATAATATATTACTTCACAGTTTAAACCATAAAAGTTCACTTTGTTCACTTTTTATACACTTTCCACAAACGTACACTTTGTTTGTAACTAGAAAACTTTTTCAACTCTTTGTGGTCCCACTATTATTTATACGATGGAGAATGGTCTTGAACTTTCTCGATTCTTCTACAAAGAGTTGGAGTGCGCCGCCGCCAGTGCTTCCTAGCGGCCACTAGGAAAGCTTGAGGTACCTACTTTCTCTCCTAGATGGCACCAGTGGCTGCGTTACAATATTTATACTGTGTTAACCATATTTTTTTAATTCATTTAAACCATTATAAGCATTATGCTTCATCAACCCCATTATATGCCTAATGCAACTCATTCTACAATAGTTGTTTCCTCAGATTTTATGTAGATTTCCCATTTTCACATAAAAAATTCGTAACGCCCCACCATAATATTTTTAAGCTAACTAACTTCATATAACAATTGACACGAAGGTTTCGGGCAAAATCCATCAACTAGATGTGCGAATTTTTCGAATGTTTTTTTGCGATTTTCTCCATAACGGTTATCTGTCTGGTAGTCTACTGTATAATTTATCTTATGCCAAATAAGCAAATTCTTAAATTAAAAAAAAAAAACTTTTCATTTTGTATATAGCTCTATTAAAAGGAGTAAGATTACGTCGAGTGAGTTGAGTGACAGGAATGTTTTGTGTAATATTCTACCCTAATTAAGACAAATCAAATTTGTAATCATCATTGAAGATGTATTACACAAATATTTAAATAGTTTCAATGATATATTAGAACATGCTACATTTTCGTGCAGAACTCGACCATAGATTTCTATCTCCTGTTACCAGTTAGGGTTTTCATTGGAAATACTTTTTGAGGTGCTCCGAAATGAAGGATAATCTTGTGCTCGTGCGAACAAAATATCACAAAAAGGAATATAATATCTCAAATACGCATAATCGCCTAATATTTCATGCTTTTTCCAAAGATTATATTATTTTTTGGGAGAAATCTTCAGCTTTCCTATAAGGTACATCTTCAGATAAATAGGTTTCTTATTTCTTATTTAAACGTAAATTAAAAACAATTCTAGAATTCGAAAGTTTATGAAAATTGGTTAACCAGAGGATTTATTTATTTTTAAACCGCACATACTATTTTCAATCAAAAACTTGGAATATTAACTCATAGATATTGAGGATCTGATAACTGATGATGTTCACAATTATTATATCTTGTACAATTGTTGCACTTTTCTAGAATGTAATATAATCACTACGAGGAAGTAGGTACCACCGCAATATTACATTTTTTCTCCTTGTAGGCAAAAGTATTGTGATCGCGCCAGATTTTTGAAATTGAGATTTTACTGAAACTATTTGTTTTGGGGTCCCTGAAAATTGGTGAAATGGAAATACTATTTTACACAATAAGTTTTTTTTTTGGGGGGGGGGGGAATAGCTTCAACAACTCACTTACAAATACAAACGTACAATGCTTACTGTACGTTTCAGATAGAATATTGGAAAAGGTGAAAAAAAAAACAGAAAAATTCCTAGTTGGTGGATATTGATCAAATCCTTGTACCATCAAACACTCTTCTTCGCTAAAACCATTTCAGGAGACTTGAAAACATGTATTTTAGGTGAAACAAAAATTAGAAAAATTTGAAACATAATGAAAAATTAAATTTCTTCAAAAATTGCGAACTGGAAGTAAAAAAAAACAAAATTAAAAGTGTCTAACATCAAATACATTATATTTACATCTGTTGCTATGATGTAATTTCGGCTTCATATATTTTTTATTAGACGCTATTCGGAATACAAATAAAATGTTCACAAGACAGAGCTAAGTACCACAGACAAAATTGACACAAAAAGATACGAAAATTGATCATATGTTTAATATTATATATTAGTTAAAGTTTTACGAGATAAATGATAAATAACTGCCAATTGTAGGTTACATCTTCCAGGTAAAGTCTACATGTTTCCTTCTAAATATTAGAAAATTAGAATTTCCTGGGTACTAAACAAGTCTCCTGTAATAGGTTAGCAGCAAGTGGACAAGTTTTGGCAATAACGAGTATTCATCATCATTACTCTTAGGAACTAAAGAAAAACATTGTATTTAATACGTACTTTGTCACCACAATGTATTTACACATTCATAACCTTTGCTTATGACACAAAATAGCCTCATATCCAAATTCGAACAAATAGTAACATTTATTGCCAAGATTAAAGAATATGGTATTACATTTTTATGAATCTGTAAAATATAAAGATATTACATTAAGATCACAATTTATTATAAAAAAGTAACTGTAACTTTCTTTTCTTTTCTTTTTTTTAACTTAAGGTGCGTCAGTATCTATGGTCATTGGCGCCCGGAGCCTTCTCAGTGCACTACCAGTCTCCGGACAGTGTTCTCTCGTTACAGACAACACTGTCCATCACCGGAAAGTGAGCTGTAGAGGCTCCTAGAAAAAAAAATTAAGGTTTGGACTCGAACCCTGGTCTTCTGCGTGGGAGTCCAGTACGCTAACCACAGTAAAACTAATATTTTCTTTTTACTGTTGGGGGCCATGATTATTACTTTGCATAGGCCTCCAAGTCCTAGTTAGGCTACTGGTAAAATGGAAAGAATTAGCTCAGTTGCAGCACGCTAGACGACCAAAGCGGTGGTCCCGGATTCGAGTCAAGCAGTGCTGCTCTCAGATTTTCTTTTCCTAGGAGCTTGCGCAGCTCACAGCTCAGTGATGAGCAGTGTTGTAATATCGACAGAACCATTCCGGCAAGCTTCCCCAAAACTCTATAGCATACGACACTGTTGATTCAAAGTTTCCGTGGTAAATCTTTTTTAAGGCCTCAATTTCTAGATATTTGGCCAATTTATAAAATAAATAAACTGTTGAAGCCAACTTGAATATCAACTGGTCAACCTGCACTTTCCACTTCAAGTCAGTCGAAATGTGTAATCCCAGAAAACAAGCAGAATTCACAAATTTTATGGTGGAATTATCCATCATGATAAGAGGAGAACATGTGTTACGCAGTGGAGAAAAATTTAATCCATGGTCTTGTCGATAGTGCTTGGTCAATTGAAGATAGCATTGGCTCCAGTGCTTGTATCGTCAGCTGCAGCTTGAAAGTTCTTACCACAAAAACTGGAGTTTATATCATCTGCAAAAAGATAATATTTTATTATATGTCCCTATAGTTTGAATTTAAGAAAACTTGCCTCACTATAATAGTACCTTTTGCATACCATATTTGACTATTTATTCAAATACATTAATTAATTAAAATAACTCTATACTCATTACTATGTGATTGTTTCACACAAAACACTAAAGTTTGTATTGTTGTTGTATTGCCTTTACTTCCTACATAATGATTGTAATAAATTTATAAATTTATTTTTTAATTTATTATTTACAAACAAATACAATTGTAAAATAAATTACAATAAAAATACAAAAAAAAAAATCTCACGTCCTCAAACTGTCAAGAGAGTCATCTAAAAAAGACATTAATTATCTGTACGAATTTGGCACATACTTTCTTATTACAGACTGAAACAATCAGAAATAAAAAATTTATAACTCAAAACATATGAATCTATGATTCACATACTTTTGGTGACACAACTTTTAATATAAACAGAAATCTCAAATAAAACTGCCAATAAAACTTGCTCGACAAAATGAATTATTCAGAAAGTATTTACAGTTTAATCATTTTATATCAGCTCTCCAAAAGATGCATTAATATGCGTTAATAAGAATTTAAATCATCTGAAATGGAAGACCTTTCAATGTTGGTCGCAATGGAATGAGGCATGACCCTCCCCAAAACTAATCTAATCTATTACCAGAGATATTTTCCGTGGTAGGCTGCTTCATTTTGTAGTCATCGACCGGTTTCGGGCGTTCGCCCATCTTCAGGATGCGTTTATCAGATAGCGTATAAATGAGTGTGTGCACTGTGAATGTATAAACTGAATTTGCCATGTGCAAGTCTGTGTTATCACACTGTCTGACAAACGCATCCTGAAGATGGGCGAACGCCTAAAACCGGTCGATGACCACAAAATGAAGCAGCCTACCATGGAAAATATCTCTGATGCTTTCCAGCTCTGTGGAACCAATCACCACAACAACTAATCTAACCTAATCTAATCTAATCTAATCTGAAGTGGAGAGTTTTCGGAAGCTTGTGTAAACAGGATGAATAATCACTTTTACTGCCTTCAAATAACAATAAGAAATAAAACAAACCCTGAAGGTGAATATATACAAGAGGCAAGTTTGATAGTGCCATATAAAATAAAGTCTACATACTGTTTGGTCATTCTGATATTACATAATGTTCATTACAAGTAGTTGAATTTAGTCTCTCTGAAGCAATTGATAATAAATATTATTATTATTTATATTGATACGTTTTCTGTTTTAATATAATAATACATTTTTAACCATCCGACAGCTGTAATCACATTATATTTACAAGGATTATCCAACATGATTGGGCTCGCATATGCCTTTATAAAAGTTCGGATCTTGTAAAACTGCAATCCCATTTACTAAATTTATAAAGCCTTTACCTATATTCGCACATGTATTCTCAAATGTCAGAATGTAAATAGTGTAAAGGTATTTGATTATGTTCGCTATTGTACAGTTAAATTTCCTGATTTGGTACAACAATGATCGCATTCACTACATTTATATGAGTTATCGCCTCGTATTTTTAGTTGAGTAATTCGTTTACAACTCTAATCGCATTGACTACACGTATAAAGCTTCTCGCCTGAATGTGTTCGCATATGTAGTTTAAGTCCTCCGTTGTTGTACATCGATAGTAGCATTCACTACACTTATAGGGGGCTTGTCGCCTGAATGTGTTCGCAGATGTACTTTCAATGAAGTAATTCGAGAACAACTGTAATCGCATTGCCTGCACGTAAAAGGCTTCTCGCCTGAATATGTTAGCATATGTCGTCGAACTCCTCCAGCTGTGGTATATTGATAATCGTATTCATTACACTTATAAGGCTTCTTGCCTGAATGGATTCGCATATGTGAATTTAATTACTAAATTGTGCACAACTGTAATCGCATTCACTTCACTTTAAGGCTTCTCGCCCGAATGAGTCCGCATATGTATTTTAAGTCCTTCTTTGTTGTACATCGATAATCGCATCCACTACATTTATAAGGCTTCTCGCCTGAATGAGTTCGCATGTGCACTTTGAGTTTAGCACTTTGTGTACAACTGCAATTGCATTTGCTACATTTGTACGGCTTCTCGCCTGAATGTGAAAGCATATGTAGTTTTAGATGAGTACTTTGTTGACAACTGTAACCGCATTCTCTACACTTGCATGGTTTCTCGCCTGCATGTCGCATATGAAATTTAAGTGCTCCGGCTTTTGTACATCGATAATCGCATTCACTACATTTATACGGCTTCTCGCCTGAATGTCTTCGCATATGAAGTTTTTCATGAGTAATTTGTGTGAACGTGTGTTTTAACAAGATATCTCAAGAAAGTCAAACTGGGCTTTCCGTTTATATACTACCGCCACATCTGACCCAGACTTGATGGACCTTTTGGTATTTCCGTCGCAACTGGCAGGCAGGTTTTCGGGCAAAATCTATCAACGTGATGTGAGACTTTTCCGTAAGTTTTTGCAATTTTCTTGTTAATGGTTCTCTGCCTAGTAACTGGCACTTAGGCCAAATAAGCAAAAGTTGAAATTTAAAAAAAAAAAATTCATTTTATAAAACGCTATTAAATAGAGTACTATAAAGTCGAATGAGTACGACTCACTAGATTTCTTCGTGTATATTTTACTTAAATATGACAAATGAAATATATAACATTGAATATGTATTACAAATTATGAAATAATTTCAATGAAGCAACAGAACATGCTACATTTTCGTGCAGAACTCGACTATAAATTACTAGCTCCTATTACCAGTAAAAGTTGTTATTGGTAATACTTTCTTGAGGTCCTCCGATGTGAAGAATACCCTTTTGCGCATGGGAACAAAACATCTCAAAAAGGAAAGTAATTGCATTTAATTTCCATAACAAAATTATTGAATATGGGAGAAATCTTCAGCTTTCCTCTTAGGTACGACATCAGAATTATTTGTTTTTCATTTCCTATTTAAACGTAAATTAGAAACAACACATCCTAGGAATTGGAATTTTCTCGAAAATGTGTTACAACGATTTTCTTTATACATGGAATCCTTTCTGCATAGATGTAAACTTGAAACTTTTATTTAAAACATTTTTCTGAAACAACTGTATTTAGGTGGTTCTGAGGAATATGAAAGGTAAAATTTCAATGGTGTTTGTTCATTATTGGCTCGCTACAATGTAATCATTCTCTACTTACCTCTGTTGGTTGGAAATGATAATCCCCCACCACCCGCCAGCCAACACCCCCACCAGCACCTGTATGTTAGAATATATGAGACAAAATTTGAAATTTAAAAAAAATTTATCACTTTATATATAACTGTATTAAGAGGAGAAGAGAAAAGCCGTGTGTGTGTGTGTGTGTGTGCTGTTAACAGATTTTTTGAAATAATTCTTCCCAATAATTTTTGCCCAAAACTGGTTATATCTCTGAGTCACCTTCTCCGGTTATTTAGTATTAAGGAATTTTTTTTTTTTATTCAACAACATTCGGCCTGATAACTAAATGCGCTTGATGTGGTGTGGTGGTCTGGCTCCTTGGTGGGGAGGAATAGCAAAAAGCTGTTGGGAGTACAGAGTACGGCCTGTTTGGCTATTACTGGCGCGATGAGAACGACACCGACGGTGGCATTAGAGATGCTGCTGGGGCTAATCCCCCTTCAGTATGTGGTAGTGGCAATGAAAGAGTACCTCAGAATGAGGTGCAAGGGAGAATGGGTGAGAACCTTCCGGGGGGATCACACTAGGATCGAGGAAAAAATTTGGCGAGTAAACCGATTCTTGCTATCCAAACTTGATGAGACGAGCAAGAAATGGGGATTTGAGAGAGATTATGAGATTACGATTGGCAGTATAGGAGATGATAATCTTACGAGGCCAACGGAGTCGGGCAGCGGCATTATTCGTTGCTATTCAGATGGCTCTAGGCAGGAGGGTACTGGCCTGTCGGGGGCGGGAGCCTGGTTTCAGGAACTGGATAAAGAGAGTTCGGTGGCCTTGGGTGGCTTGGCCACTGTTTTTCAGTCTGAGGTGGTGGGCATCATTGAATGCTGCCACCTGGTGGGGGAGTGGCAGGGAGAGTTCAAGGAAGTGCGGATTTTCTCGGACAGCCAAGCCGCACTAAGGGCTTTGAGTAAGCCTTGGTGGAGTTCGAAATTAGTGGGAGAATGTCGGAGGAAGCTCAACGCTTTGGCTCGGAGGGGTAAGGTGCATCTCTATTGGATACCCGGACATGCGGGAATAGAGGGCAATGAGAGGGCGGATCGGCTGGCCAGGGAGGGATCATCATTACCATTCTGTGGTCCTGAACCAGCCCTGGCCGTTACAAAGACGTTTCGCGACAAACAGATTAGATTTTGGGAGACGAGTGCTTTGGAGAAAGGCTGGGGGGACACGCAGGGGTGCCTCCAAGCTAAAAGATTTATAAAGGCAGGAAAGCAGAGAATTTCGGAGTATCTCCTGTCTCTCAGTAGGACGGGTTTGAGGACCTTGGTAGGAATAGTGACTGGACACACTTGGGTGTCCAGCCACTTGTTTAACATAGGAAAGATGCGGAGTCCCATTTGTCAGAACGTGATGACGGAGTTAGGGAAACGGTGTATCACTACTTATGTCAGTGTCCCCGTTTCGCTGGAACTGGTTTCGTATATTTGGTAGGACACCACTCTCGCAGGATTGTCTGGGCGAGTTGGAGTATAGTGATATCTTGAGATATTGTAGATTAACCGGCAAGTTACCGGGGGAGACCAATTAAGGGGTTACGGGGGTACCGGGGGGATAAGAGCCATATAGGCTTAGGTCCCGCGCCTTTGGGCACCCGTTTCCGATAATAATAATAATAAATGCGCTTGAAATACTAGTCATATCTCTAAAGTTATGCGTTGTGCAAATATAGATCGCGAAGTTCTGTTATCATATTTATAAGACATTTTCTTTATTTATTATCTTATTGAATATAAATTTTAAAGTTTTTCTTATAATTAAAAGACAAAACTTTAGAAATTTCTTTGCAATTTATAAAGTACTTAATACGTTACCTTTAAACATACTTAGACGTAATAACACTAGAGAAATAAAGTCGCAAATAATTATACAAGTTTATAGAGAGCATACTGTTAGAATAAAAGTCTTTTTTGAAATAAACTACTAATATCTTATTAAAGTTGGTACTTTGGTATAGAAGGACAAAAGCTTTATACTATGACGTCAGAGGTTTCCGTCGTAATTTCCTAAGGATCAGGCAAAGTTTCTGTACAAAGTGGTATGGGTTAGAACTGATTGAGGAAAGATTGCCTATCTCGTTAACGCTCCAATTAATACCGAGATCTGTATCCATTAATATAATAGTGATTCGTTCAAGCGAAATATCCTGTACACTATGGTTACCAACCGGGAAAAAAGAAAAAATGGGAGTCATTTTTCAAAAATATTTAATTTCAATGCGCCTTGATTATACTGGCGTCAGTTAAAAACTAATAAAAGAGGTATTTGGGATAATGATTGCTTTATATATTTTCTATAAATACGGAGCAATAACATTATCTGCGATAAGTACATTTAGTTTTGTCTTTTCAGATGAAATTCGCTTAGCTAGTTCCGGAATTATCAATTTTGATGATGTTAAATGTTTGTACGTACAAGCTTCAGAGTAAAAATCAAGATGGTGTTTTAATGTGTTAAAAGCTAAAGTTTCTTCAACATCTGATACTTCGTAATCCAGAGGTGAATATTTTATAGAAAAAAAAGTCACATACGCGGATGAAAATTACGTATTACCAACCGTGCATATTGCCACCGATATTGAATTTGGTGATAGTTTAAAGCATTTAAACTTAGTTCGTAATTCTTCAGTAAGAAAATACTTCCGTTTACTCATTTCAGGGCATAAAATTAAAAACCAAAATCAAGCATTTAACTTGAATATAATAATATTGCGTTATTGTTATGACTTGAAACTTACACTGTAATTGTGGGAAGATGATAATTAAATAGGAATTCGCAAGCGAATTTCATTTGTACCTTTTATTAAATTTTGTTTCCGATGTATTATGTTTTTAAATTCGAGTTGTTCAAATATGTCCAGTTATCAGTCCTTTAGTGCCCGAGTTTATTAACGTCAATGTCGCGGCAACGTAGTTGGCATAGTTAAATAAATTTTGCAATATTTGTAAGATACGATAAGATCCGGAAATCTTTCCGTGTATTTGTCTGTCCGTTTGACCTATGTTGATATATCATTAACATGTACTTTTGTAAATGCCGCTTTTGTCATATAAGTTAATAGTCTCAGTAGTTGTGCGGATTTTGTTGTCTAATTTATCGTTAGTATTGTTTATCAAGACATTCTGATGATAGGAGAATACCAGAAATCGGTCGATAACCACATAGTTTGAAGCAAAATATCTCGGATGTTTTCCATAATAGCCTGTTTCATTTCAGTGAACAGCTCTACGGACTCAAAATAGCAATAATCATTTCTCTTTTAATCTCAATGCAAAGTGTGCACTATTTTCAGAGACATTTTCCGTGGGAGCCTGCTTCATTTTGTGGTCATCGACCGGTTTCGGGCGTTCGCCCATCTTCAGGATGCGTTTTTTAGACAGTGTGACAACATAGACTCGCACAGAGCAAACTTAGTTTTACACTCAGTAATATATATTTCTGATGTTTTTAAAAATTTAAACCTGGGCAGTAGATGCCAGCGAGTAAACGTCATTTCTGTGTTACTACTTTTTTGTTGTGGTGGTTGGAGGTGAAACTAAGTTTGCTCTGTGCGAGTCTGTGTTGTTACACTGTCTAAAAAACGCATCCTGAAGATGGGCGAACGCCCGAAACCGGTCGATGACCACAAAATAAAGCAGGCTACCACGGAAAATGTCTCTGATGCTTTCCAGCTCTGCGGAACCAACCACCACAACAAATGTGCACTATTTTATTTGGCAATTGCATAGTGTGATTAAATTTACAATATTTTACAAGTAATGAAAATTTTGGGTTAATGTTGCGATATAATTTAGTTCACAAAGATAATTTTTTCGTAAAGTTGCAGATGCTAACATCAGAGATATTTTCTGTGATAGCCAGGTTCTTTTTGTGGTCATCGACCGGTTACGGGCGTTCGCCCATTGTCAACATGTTTTCCAACCACAATAACAATTTCAGATGCTAATATAGAATACTGATGATTAGTCATTTCATTTTTTTAGCATAACTTGTTTTATCTAAGGATCGTATTTTATTCCAAGACTTTTCATTGCCATTATATGAACGGTCAAACTAAATAAAAAAGCCTTATAGTTATCGATACGAAAAGAATTTCATTATTCAACATTCTCTTTGTTGTACATTCTTAAAGACCTATAGAAGGGATATGGGCAGATAGCAATATATGAAATTGGTAATATCACATGGGAAAAACATCTCCGCCCACCCTTAAACTTCTTCACAATATAAAAAAAGCCACTCTAACGATGCCTCTCGTCATTATGAGAATAACAATCTTTCTCTCTGTCACTCGTGCATTATTGGAGAGATTGTAGACATATTTTTATAAAAGGATTACAATACCCGTTATTTATTCATAGTACACGGCTATATATAAAAAATATATTTTGTTTAAGAATCCTTTAGTGCATTTCTTAATCTCAGAATTTTATCGATATTTTTCTTCATATCACTTTTTTTCATGAGTAATTTAAATAAAATTACAATACTTCCACTTACTAAAAGTAAGAATTTTCTTAAGTTGAAATATTTTCTACATTATTAATTTCCTTAATCCACACACGTTGATGGCAATCGATTTTTATCTGTTTTTATCTCTCTCTTTTTTCTTTATTAATTATTTATATATGAGGCGTGTCAACAGCTATAGTCACTGGCACCTTCTCAGTGCACTGCCGGCCTCTGGACAATGTTGTTTCGTTACAAAAACCAACTCTGTCCATCACCGGTTCAGTGAGCAGTTAAAACTCCTAGGAAAAAAAAGAAAATCTAAGGGCAGCACTGCTGGATTCGAACACGGGATAATTCTTTAGTTAATAGTTTATAATTCAAAAAAAATAGATCGGTATTTTTTACTATTAATTATGCAAAATTAAAAATTACTTTGATTTGCTGTAAAATGTTGTAATAAATTGTATCAAATTATCTTAATTATATTTTCACTGAATTAATGTTTTGCTGTTCTTCGACCATGTTTTGAGATCCCCCACACGTCGTTTCTGATCAAAATTCTTCAACTGGAAGTACTGTTTAATTAATTTTTTTTTTTTTTTTGCGATTTCCTCAAAAACAGCTACAACGGTTTTCTTTAACTTGGACTTTTTCTAACGGCCATATATCTCAGTGGCAGTAAGCGGACTAGCAACTTGTTCAGAACTCTTTGCGATCCTGTGGAGATCTATGATCAACTCTATATGGCTGCTCCACTGACATATAGGGACTGTAGGAGTAGTTGATGTCTGGAATTCCCTCAGCAAATTCTAGCTTACCACCATGTGCAAATAATTCAATTTAATAGATACAACTATATTTTGCCTACAAACACAAACAATTTAAAGGAAGTCACAATAGATCTTTCAGGTCGTAGTGGATTTGGCTTCATAGCCCATATCTGCAAACATATGAGGCATGTCCAGTAAGTAAGTGTAATGAATTTTTGTAGGTTACAAAAATTTTTATTTGAACAAAAAAAATTACCTGGTTACATTAGTACATATGTAAGTTATTTTTCGACATAGTCATCATTCCTCTCAATGCAGGTGGTGAACCGGGGTATTAATTTTTTGATGCCTTCCTCGAAGTAGTTTTCCGCCAACCCCTTCGTCCACTTCTCCACCCCCCTTCACCTCCTCGTCGGTTGAAAACCTTTTTCCACCCTTGTGCAGCTTCAGGGAGGTAAAGAGATAGTAATCTGAAGGTGCTAGGTCAGGGGAATGCGCGGGATGGTTCAGGACATCCCATTTAAACGAGGCAAGCAGTTCCTTCGTGGCGTTGGCCGTGTGTGGTCTGGCATTGTCGTGCAGCAGGCAGACTCCCTTTGTCAGCATGCCTCTCCTTTTGTTCTGAATCGCCCTCCGCAATTTTTTTAGGGTCTCACAGTATCTTGCAGAGTTGATGGTCTCCCCTTGAGGCATATATTCAATTAAAATTATGCCTTGACAGCCCCAAAACACGGATGCCATGATTTTCTTGGCTGAAATTGTGGTTTTGAACTTTTTGGCGGAGGGTGAAGAGGTGTGGCGCCACTGTTGAGACTGCCTTTTGGTTTTGGTTTCAGGTGTGTAGTATGCAACCCAAGTTTCATCTCCAGTAATGATGGAGCGGAGAAATACATGGAGTTTGTACCGTCTCAGAAACTCTTGCCTGGCCTCCACTCGATTCAACTTGTGTTGTTCTGTCAGCTGTTTTGGGACCCACCTCGCGGACAGTTTCCGATATCCGAGGGGTTCTGTGATGGTTTCGTGTAGCAGAAATCTGGAGTTCTGCGGAAACATCGCAGAAAGTTCATCCACAGTCTGCGATCGTCACGGAGCGCATTTTCGATTTTTTCCACAATTTCGTCAGTCTTAATTGAAGGTCTTCAGCTCCTCTGATCATCATGCACAGACGTACGACCGTTTTTAAACTTGCGACACCACTTGAACACATTCGCACGATTCATAGCTTTATCACCATATGCAGTTTTTACCTCATTATAAACCTCAACCGGAGTTTTCCCTTTCCAAACGAGATAACGGATGACGCCGCGTATTTCACACTTGGCGGGAGATTGGATTGACATTTTTCACGAAACGTATTGTCGCGTCGACAGTTCTCAACGTACTGTCCTCGAACCGGTCTCGTTGGGGAGGGGAGGAATCAGGCTACACGACAGTATAGCCAACATGTCGAAAACAAAATCCCTCGGCCGTGAGAGGCTCAGTACACTTTCTTATTGGACATGCCTCGTATAACATGCTGTATTTCCACATCATGTATGTATCTTTTATACCCCCAAACTTTAACTTGAATTGTTTCCGGAAAAGAAATGAAAGAGAATGTAAAGTTTTTTTTGTGAGATTTGTTCATTAGGCTAATTTGGATTATCACCAAACTCCCATTTAATTATGTTAGAGAATTATAATTTAGGTGGGTTAAATGCGGGTCAGGTTTTTTTTTTGTTGTAGACCCAGTTTTTTGTTGTTTTTCTTTGGGGTAGCTATGTGGGCCCAGAGTGGCTTTGGATAGCTTAGTGCTTGGTCTCACCTCACAGGTGAATAATAATAATTATTGATAAAAGCACAGCTGTAGGTGTGCAATTTTAGATTAAGTAAACAGATTCGGATACCACTATCTGCTAAGAACCAATTAGAAAAATGCTTCTCCATCACTTATATCTGTGACCAAGGTTACTCTTTTCTTCTAAATTTGAAAAGAATTTATCAATTGTAATAAATCTGGTGTGAAACATTCACAGACTTTCTATTACTGCAAAATGGCAAATATTCTTCACACTTAACAATTCACATTAGTGTTTTAAAACAGTCGGCTCTTTTATGGATAAAATCACAAGCAACTGAAAAACTGATTCACTTCCGCTTAACCGATTTCCTTCAAACTGGAAATTTTGCCAACTTATATAATTCTAATTAATATTATTTAGATGATAGATTTGTGTAATAACTGAAATAGCACTTAAGAGGAAACCGTATCTGCACTCCTCCACCAAAAATATATTTAAATGAATTTTCCCGGAGAAATGTTACGAATAAAAAGTTTTAACTCTTTTTATGTTTAGTTGATATATTAAGTTTAAAGAACTTCCGGTTGATGGATTTTGTCCGAAATTTTAACTGCAGGCTCCTGCAACTTTTCGTTTTTGATATATACTTTTCACACACATCCAGTCCAAATAACCACTTTTTTTGGACTCAGTGGACCTCAAAATATGTATATCTGATGAAAATCATTATATTTGGCAAATTAGAAAATCTGTCACGATCGCAATACTTCCTCTCACCGCAGTTAGAGAAAGTAAAAATTGCATTAAGAGAAAATCGTAAGAGTATTCCACATAAGATTTGTTTATTCTTCTAATATTTGACTCAAATTTATATAAAAAAAAATCAAAATAATCAATCTTTATTTGTTTGTTACAGGTGCTGAACACTGTCCATATGATTACATAAAGATCTACGACGGTAAAGACGCTAGTTACCCAGTCATTGGGACTTTTTGTGGAATGGGCAAGTTTCCATATTCAATTATAGGCACCAGTGAAGATCTGTTTGTAGAATTCGTCAGCTCTCCAGCTGGTTAGTTGTCCAATTATGTATATCTAATTATTCAGAAAGAAAATTAAAAATCACTCTTCGAAGAGGGAGGGATATAATACATTTTTTATATTTTGTTTTTAATGGGTTTTTTTACGTACCATACTGTATTTCAATATCACCATCCTGTTGCTCACTTCATCATATATCTGGGAATATTTATATATAAAAAACTCTAGTGAAACCAAGAATAACGAAGCTTGAAGTGAACCCAAGTTTTAGATTTAAGGCAACAAGTAGACTTGTATTCAATTACACAAATTTCTTCTTTATACGTATTTGTATTCTTATAAATAAAATAAATAAGAAAAATTACTTCTAATGATGTAAAAAATCATATATGAGCCTTACATTATTAGAAAATAAAATTTGTGTTCACCAATAAGCCTAGACATTTGTTAAAAAAGCAACGATATCCCTATAATCAATTTTTTTCGCAACTTTAAAAACTGAAAAAACAAATTGCTAAGGAAGTATTTGCTTTTCTACTCACTATCTCCTAAAGATTAGGAAAGAAACAGTTCAGCAAAACGGAAAACCACCATCCAGTTTCATGAATAGCATGGAATATCCAAAGGAGCGCTTGGAGTTCCGCCTCTGCTTAAGCCACCCGTTTGGCAAGATTGCGGCAAAATTTGGCGAACTTTACACCAACACAAATGAGTTGTTGGGTCGTGTATGTGTGTGTGTGTTCGCACACGCAGTACCTCTGTCGCGCGCTCGCTTCCGCCCGCGCGTCCGAGCGCCTTCTTAGAACCCCTCTAAAGTTTCTAAGAAGCCAAATTTCCTGCCTCACCCCAAACATCTTCGCCTCCCTCTCTCTCCCTTCTTCCATCCCGTTACCGATTGCATCACTCCAACGCCCACTCTTTTCCCCACTATTTCCGCTGGCACATCCGCCAACGGCGTGAGCCCTTCTTCACTTGCTCTCTAGCTTTCGTCCGTGCTGGGTGTTTTTTCGCTACTTTAACAGTGTATTTATTTCGCCTTTAATTCTACTCGCCACTTTACGCGCCTATTCGCCGAGTCAGCTTGCTCCATTATTCGCCTGCGAATAATCAAGCAACCACCGCGCCTGCTTCATTGTGAAGAGTCAGCGATTGCGCCTTGAGACATCCATCGTCTTCGGCCGCCTTCAGCAGCTTCATCGTATTCATCAACGGGCATCATCACGCCCTTCCCTTCACCCTCTCTCCTCTCTTACGCCACACACGCTCACAAATACATCACATTCACATACAGACGTTACATCTTCCTATCCCCCCTTCCGCCTATCAGTTCTTCGCCGCTGCGTCAACATTCGCCGTCATCAAGAGGGTAAGTCTCGCCTTGCTCATTAATTTCTATTATAATCTAAGGTTCTTCCAGTTCTCCGCCAGTTTTCTCACTTCCGGTTTTCGTCTCACCGATCGCCATCTCGCCTGGGGTGTCTGCCGCGCAGACATTGTGGTCCTCCGGGCCGGATATACTTCCGGTTCTCCCCTGATCGCCTGCCATGGCCCCAAAAAGGCGTCTCCCCCTCGCGACTCCTCCTTTGTCAGCGGCCGCCTTCGCACGCCACACTCGGTTGGCTAAGGCGTTTTTACTCAGCCAAATCGAAGAGCTGCTGGCGTTAAGAAAGGAGAACGCCCTTACGCCTGAATCCGCCCAGGTCCGCGCGAACCTTTTGGCCACGGAATATCAGGCATTCCTTGAGGTCGTGGACCCGTTGAAACACGCAGATGAGCTCCCCGCCGGCCTCTCCGAGGAGGACTTTGAGACCGGATGCGGAGACATACGCCTTATGTACTTCCGGGCTCAGCAAATCCTCGGCGAGGCCCGCCCTCCGCAATTGCCCGCGCCCGTTTCCGCCAGCCTTGCCTCATCCCCCCTCAACCCCTCTCCTCCTCCGCGCCTTCCGATCATCCCCATCCCAACCTTCTCCGGGGACATATGCCGCTGGGGGGAATTCCGCGCCTTATTCAAATCTATGATCATCGACCAGACGTCGATCTCCGACGTGGATCGCCTGCACTATCTTCATGGGGTGCTGGAGGGTCCCCCCCGCGCCATCATCGCGAACATTCCGCTAGT
>JAAEAF010003527.1:0-2500 GCA_011037195.1 Triatoma infestans
ATGTATTAGCTCTAGAATTACCACAGTTATCCACGTACGAAACGTGAAACCTCTAGTAAATTAAAACTGGTTTACTGAGCCCTTTGCGGTTTCACTTTAATTTAGTATGTACTGACACTTGCATGGCTTAAGCTTTGAGACAAGCATATGACTACTGGCAGGATCAACCAGAGAGTATAGAATTGCTCCATTTAGTTAGAGAACTCTATACTCTCTTATTAAAAATTATGTTAAACAAGTTAACATATAAACAAGTTACTATCAAACAAGTTGACGGTAACAAATTTTATTGTCGATTGCAAATTGTGCGTTCATTAAAACTTTAAAAAAAGTTATAATGTTAAAAATAATGATATAAAAATGTCTCTTTATCCAAGACTGGCATTGCATAATAAATATAATTGTATTTACAATCTGTTAAATATTAGTAAATATTTACCAAAATATAAAGAAGTAATACAATAATTTTTGCCGCTGTATGTCAATTGCTAGAACTAACATAAGCGGCAAGCTGTGGGTATAATTGATGGAATACTTGAACAAAGTTGCAAACGTGGACCACACACGGCACTGGACACTCCCTATTTAACTCCAACAATTCTACACTAAAAAAATAAATAAGGCGCCGCATATATTGCCATTCTGAGAACTAACAGAAAGGCAAGCTGTGGGCAGAAATGAAGGATTATGTTACACAAAGCTACAAACGTGACCAGCACAGCAGCACTGGCCACTCACCTTATTTACCTCCAAACAATTCTACACTAATATATATATAAAAGGGGCCGCATATATATATGTTAATTCCTAAGAACTAACACATAACGGCAAGCTGCACGGGTAGAATTGAAGGATTGCGTTAAACAAAGCTACAAACGTGACCAGCACAGCAGCACTGACCACTCACCTTATCTAACCCCAAACAATTCTACGCTAAAATAAAATAAAATAAAAGAGGCGCCGCATATATATGCTAATTCTTAAGAACTAACATAACGGCAAGCTGTGTGTAGTATTGATGGAAGATGTTAAACAAAGCTACGAACGTCACCAGCACAGCGGCACTGGCCACTCACTTTGTATAACTCCAACCCACACTACTCATATATAAGTATCTGCAAAGCTTTACCATGTATATATTAAAAATCAAGTTTTTACTAGAATGTAGAACTTTATAGAATGTATAACTTTGAAAAATGTTAGAATGTAGAACTTTGCGAAATAATAGAATGTATAACTTTGGAAAACATGAATTATTAGAATGTAAACTTTGAAAAATGTTAGAATGTAGAACTTTTGCGTAATATTAGAATGTATAACTTTGGAAAACATGAATTATTAGAATGTAAACTTTACAAATAATAATTATTAGAATGTAGAACTTTGAAAAATGTTAGAATGTAGAACTTTGCGAAATAATAGAATGTATAACTTTAGAAAACATGAATTATTAGAATGTAGAACTTTACAAATACTAATTATTAGAATGTAGAACTTTGAAAAATGTTATAATGTAGAACATTGCAAAATATTAGAATGTATAACTTTGGAAAACATGAATTATTAGAATGTAGAACTTTGAAAAATGTTAGAAAGTAGAATTTTGCGTAATATTAGAATGTAGAACTTTGAAAAATAGAATTTAGAACTTTACAAATACTCATTATTAGAATGTAGAACTTTAAAAAATGTTAGAATGTAGAACTTTGCGTAATATTAGAATGTATAACTTTGGAAAACATGAATTATTAGAATGTAGAACTTTACAAATACTCATTATTAGAATGTAGAACTTTGAAAAATGTTAGAATGTAGAACTTTGCGAAATATTAGAATGTATAACTTTGGGAAACATGAATTATTAGAATGTAGAACTTTACAAATACTAATTATTAGAATGTAGAACTTTGAAAAATGTTAGAATGTAGAACTTTGCGAAATAATAGAATGTATAACTTTGGAAAACATGAATTATTAGAATGTAGAACTTTACAAATACTAATTATTAGAATGTAGAACTTTGAAAAATGTTAGAATGTAGAACTTTGCGAAACAATAGAATGTATAACTTTGGAAAACATGAATTATTAGAATGTAGAACATTACAAATACTAATTATTAGAATGTATAACTTTGGAAAACATGAATTATTAGAATGTAGAACTTTGAAAAATGTTAGAATGTAGAACTTTGCGTAATATTAGAATGTATAACTTTGGAAAACATGAATTATTAGAATGTAGAACTTTACAAATACTCATTATTAGAATGTAGAACTTTGAAAAATGTTAGAATGTAGAACTTTGCGAAATAATAGAATGTATAACTTTAGGAAAACATGAATTATTAGAATGTAGAACTTTACAAATACTAATTATTAGAATGTAGAACTTTGAAAAATGTTAGAATGTAGAACTTTGCGAAACAATAGAATGTATAACTTTAGAAAACATGAATTATTAGAATGTAGAACTTTGATTAGAATGTAGAACTTGATTAG
>JAAEAF010003528.1:0-71489 GCA_011037195.1 Triatoma infestans
GATAGGTCTAATAGTATTTAGGCAACAAATCTGTGAATGGTGGGGTTGGGCCCGGCAACAGATGGCAAGGCGACTTGCCGCCCCACAGAGAGCACTCAGTGGCGCTACAGCCCTCGGTCGCAGCACACTCCTATCAGTCTACTGCCCTGATATGAATATAACTTCGTCAACATACCCATTCTATATCAATGCTTCTGAACTTCCAGCCTTGATCAACCATACTAACTATCAGGTAATTTTAATTATTTTTTTATTATTATTGCAATAGAGAGTTATATTTGCAAAGAGCTGCAAAATGTATGATAAGTTGATATTAATTAGAAAAGTAGTTGTTTGGTTGGTCCCGCACAGGTGGAAATCATCAGAGATATTTTCCGTGATAGCCTGCTTCTTTTTGTGGTCATTGACCGGTTTCGAGCATTCGCTCGAATAATAACTCGCCCATCGCGAATAATTGGAAATTTGTAATTTTTGGAAATTTGCTCTGTGCAAGTCTATGTTATCACATGTTTTGACAAAAACATCCTGATGATGGGCGAACGCTCGAAACCGGTCGAAGACCACAAAAAAAAGCAGGCTATCACGGAGAATATCTCTGAAAGTAAAGTAGTGCTTATTTTTTCAAGCGGATAGCCAACGTACTTTACTACATATTTATTTATTTTTACAAAACACGGATATTAAGTACAATAACAAAAATAAAATTAAACAGGAATTACATTTAATTAGAGATGAGCACATTCAAATTTCTAAATTTAAAATAGAATAGTAGAAGTTTTATATATAAAACTAAATAACTGTATCCTATAATAATAAAGTGTCATTTAAGATTACGGAATAATATTATATGAATACTAATAAATAATAATATTAAAATAAAGAAATAGGAACATTAAATAATACGTATATATTATAATTCAGACATGTATATAAATATTTAATTAATAATGATAAATAACAAATATAATTGGCACATACAGTATAATATTCTCAAATAAAATTTTTAAGGTCAATATTTGCACATAAATTTGGTAACCTAGTCTAAGATAATTTGAATGTAAAATCTGGGATTTACTCAAGTCTAAAATATTCTTGACAATAAATTGGAACTGATTTATTGACAAGTAAAAATATCATGTTGCTGCAAATGACTGTTAGCGATGTCATCAATCTTATTAAGGCAGAATGAAGGAGATAATTTGTAGTTTGATAAGGGATATGGAAAGTTGTTTTAGATTTGGTAATTTTTGGAGGGACATAAAAATTAATGTTCTCTAGGATACAAGGACAGTCTATGGTGCTGTGAATTATTTTATGTAGCAGTAGCAGATTGAATTGGGTTTGTTGCAAGTTTTAGAGAAGAAAATATTTTAGTGTAATTTATGTTTTCCCCCAAGTTGTGGTATTTCTCAATGTTGAGGTAAGGGTTCATTGATACACCAAACACTTCTTTTACGCTTTTCTTGCGAATGCAATCCCATGCAACTATACCATCAACAGCCACTAAAATATTGTCGTCCATTGATGCCACGATTGTGGAACGACGAGAAACTTAGGACTGAAGTCTAGACAGAATGCGTTGACCTGGAGAAAATCATCAAGCCCTATTGCTAGAGGTTTTCCTTGAAGAAAATACTCATCGTGTGTAGGCAAGGGTTCGGTAGAGGAATTCCTCAAGTAAATCCTGGAGGCTTTTTTTCTTGAGGATTTCCTCTACGTGTATGACTACCTTAAGCCTATTTAGGAGGGAGACTATGTTTTATCTGTACTCTTGCTTCTCAAAGTTGTTTCATGAGAAGATAACAATATACGAGGGTCATTCAATAAGTAACGAGACAAATCGCTGCAGCTCAAAACGATTTATTTAATCAATACAAAACTTTGGCTACTTTTCAACACAGTCCCTAACAACATTTATACACTGTCCCATCGTTCTTTAATTTGTGTATGTCTCTGGCATAAAATTCTTTGGGTTGATCTCGAAGCCACTTTTGCCCCTGATTTTCATCATTGGATTTAAAATGTTTCCCACGTAGAGCCTCTTTGACGGGTCCAAACAAATGGAAGTCTGATGGGGCGAGGTCGGGGCTGTAGGGGGGATTTGGAAGGATCTCCCACCTCACTTTCTTTGTGAGCATCCATCAGTTGTCTTGGAACCCATCTCGCAAAAGTTTTCTTGTACTGCAGCATATTCTGAATAATGTTATGGACAGTTCCAACACTCGCGTGCACTTCTTCAACTATCAGTTCAACAGTAATACGCCTGTTGTCCTGAATTAACGCGTTAATGCGAGATTTAGGGAGGAAGTTGCAACTTCAACCCGTCGTCCACTTCGTTGCTCGTCACAGACACTTACACGGCCACATTTAAACTATTCTACCCATTTGTAATCGCGAATGGTTCAAACAATTATTTTCGTACACTTTCAACATTCTTTCTTGGATTTCACTATCTTTGATACCCTCTGCATGGCTGACACGTGTAAGGATTTGGATGGGAGGATAATAGAGGAAAAAACAAAGGTGACTGATAGATGGGCTGATTATTTTAGCGAACTATTAAATAGGAGTGAAGAGGTTGGTGTGGCAGTTGATAATGGCGGTGGTGTGGATGTAAGTCATACAGACAGCGAAATAGGTGAGCCGACCTATGAAGAAACCATTGAGGCTATTAACAAAATTAAAAATAATAAAACTCCAGGAGATGATCAATTATAGCTGAATTTTTCAAGAACTGCGGAGAGATTATGGTTAATAAAGTACATCAGTTAATACTTAATATATGGAGTAACGAGTGCATGCCGGAAGATTGGGGTATGAGCCTTATATGCCCGATATATAAAAAAGGAGATAAATATCAGTGTGAAAATTATCGGGGAATATCCCTTCTAAGTGTGGCTTATAAAATACTTTCTAATATAATATTAAAGAAGTTAAATGCAGACACTGAACATATACTAGGCGATTATCAATGTGGATTTCGGCGTGGCCGGGGAACTACGGATCAGATATTTGTCATGAGGCAAATTCTTGAAAAGTGCTGGGAATATCAAATAGATTTGCATATACTCTTCATTGACTTTCGTCAAGCATTTGATAGCATATTTAGAGAAAAGCTAATTTCCGCACTGCAGCTTTTTTAAATCCCTAGTAAACTGATCAAATTAATTAAAATGACAATCAGTGAGAGTCGCGTTAAAGTTTGTATCGGTGGTAGCTTGAGTAGGAGTTTACCAGTTACTACCGGCGTAAGGCAAAGAGATGCACTCTCTGCTACATTATTCAATTTAATTCTCCACAGTGTAATTGTCAGTTTAGATATCTCGGGAAGTATCTTGTCCAAGTCACAATAAATATGTGCATATGCTGATGACGTTTGTTTGATAGCAAGAAACGTGGAAGCCCTGAAAGACGTCTTTACAAAATTGGAAGAGGACGCAAGACGCAAAGGACTTCTAATAAATAAAAATAAGACTAAATACATGGTTATCAGCACAAAAGCAAACAAAGCACCTCGATATATCGAGATAAAGGGATACTGCTTTGAAGCAGTTAAAGCATTTACTTATCTTGGGACAGAGATAAACGCCGAGAATAAACTCTCCAATGAAATAAATAAACGTATTATGGCTGGTAGCCGCGCTTATTTTGCAAATGGAAAATTATTTAGATCCTCTCTTCTGTCAAAAACGACGAAAATAAAACTATATAAAACCCTCATAAGGCCCGTGATTACTTATGCTGCTGAAACGTGGGTGCTGAGTGCTTCAGATATGAACAAGCTACTGGTCGCCGAAAGAAAGATATTAAAAAGGATATTCGGCCCGGTCCTGGTTGAGGGTGTCTGGAGACCCAGGAAAAATCACCAGTTAGCGGAAATGTTCAATCAAATTGACATTGTACGCTTCATTAAATTAAGGCGCATGGATTGGCTAGGACACGTTCAGCGAATGGATGAAAATCGGATGCCGAAAAAACTCTTACACTCGGCAGTGATGGGCTTAAGGAGAAGAAGTCGTCCCAGAAAAAGGTGGATCGATGACGTAACATCGAACATTGGAGCTGTTGGTGTCCACAACTGGAAACGGAAGGCGAGCGACAGGAAGGTCTGGCGAAAAGTTATCGAGGAGGCCAGGGCCCACATTGGGCTGTAGAGCCACTTAGTGTGAGTGAGTGAGTGATACCCTCTGCAACTAAAACTCTAATCACTAGCATTATCTTTCGAGGTGCAATGCTCGAGCGGACTCGCCATTGTTAACTGAATATATTTGAGATTATGCTTACCAAATACTCTCGAACGGCTGATGAGAAACTAAGTACAAGGAAGCCAACTTGTCGCACAGAAACTATTGTATTGATTAAACAAACCGTTTCTGAGGTACAGCGATTTGTCTCGTTATTTATTGAATGATCCTCTTATAATATTTCAAGCAACGGATCCTTCATATTAAATAATCAGATCACCGGAAATAAAGTCGTTGCATTATTCCCATTGTGAGATTATCGCGCGAATTGTTTGGAAGGGGACAAATCCCTCTTTATGTTTATGTATTGCCTCTTACGCCGTTTAAGTAAATAAAAACCAATTTTATAAATACTGTTTCGACAATGCTGCATCTGCCCTGCAGTATAATTTTGTTCTACACATTTGCAGGATACAGCGTAATGCTGCATAAGAGAGGGGAGGCCTGTATTTGCTTGATGAGTCCAAATTTCTTGATTTTATCAAAACGGGTCTGCAAGTTTTCTGTTATGCAGAAATATTAAGTGTCTAAGGAGAAAATCAGATAAAAGGAAAGGCTTGCTAATTGTAAACATTGTCATACGAATGGAACAGATTTAAATATCAATTTTTCTTGACTGAAATAAGTTGGTGTACCCCTGCCCTGTGCTACTAAGCCTCTATCCATGTCCATGCACCCCGCTAGATCTACATAAAATCTTCAGTGATGGTTCTAATTTATATTTAGTTTATGTGTATAATAACCCAATTTTTTTACTTTCTTACTCCTAGTTAAAGGAAGTACAATCGTGTCAAATTTTCGATATCGAGTTTTCACCGGAAATACACATTTTGAGATCCTCTGAAGTCCAAAAAAGTGGATTTTAGAAAAAGGTGTGTGATGTGTATGTATGTGAACAGCATAGTTCAAAATCAAACAAAATCGCAGAAAGTTCAAACTTGATATCCGTTTGGATATCACCATGGGATCCGACAGTAAGTTATGTGTAAAAATTCCTCAACCGGAAGTATCCCATACTGAACGCGTTTTTCATTTTTTTCCGATTTTCTCAAAAATGGCTCCAAATATTTGCTTTAAACTTAGTGTATCAACTACATATACGAAGATTTTCAGCTTTTATTTGTAACATTTCTCCGGGAAAATTCATATACGGCACTTTTGGGATAAGGGTGAGGTTAGGTTTTCCTGTAAAGTGCTATTCCATGATAGTTATAATATTCCATCATATAAATAATATTACTTAGAATTAAATATGTTGCTGAAATTCCGAGTTTGAAAAGAATCGGATGACCGGAAGTGCTTTTTTACTGAAAAATATTTTTCAGTTTTTTGCTATTTTCTCTAAAACGGCAGCAACCATTTTCTTTAACTACACATATAACTTTTATTAACTACAACTTTATAATAAAATATAACTACAACTTTTATTTGAAACATTTCTCCGTGTAAACTCATTTAAGGGGGCTTTTCGAGAAGGGGTAGGGTTATGTCTTCCTTTAAATTGTTATCTAAGTTGATTATACAATTTTACCATCTAAATAGAATTAAAAGAAATAAATAGATTGCCAAAATTTTGAGTTTCAAGAAGTGCGTTTTTATTGAATAGTTGTTTCAGTTTTCGTGATTTCCTCCAGAAAACACCGATGAATTTCATTAAATTTGGTATACTAATTATAAAATTTGTCAATTACAATATTGAAAAATGCCTTAAGAGAAAGTTGTGTGAGTGTTTCGCACCAGATTTTTTTTTACTTTCTCTTACCGCTGTAACAGCTACTAGAAGAGTTAATATTCCTCTAGCTAATACAGAAGTTGATTCCTCTAGCTAATACAGAAGTTAATATTCCTCTAGCTAATACAGAAGTTGATATTCCTCTAGCTAATGCAGAAGTTAATTATATTTTGTAATATCCCATGTTCTAAAGTTGTGCTGATTTAGTGGTAAATATTTATCGAGGTAAGGGATATTAATTTAAATTCTAAAAATATTATTTACAAAAATCTGGTATGAAAAACTAAAACGACGTTCACGAAGACCTGACACTTAAAGGAGCTCACCTGTGTTTGAGTAATCAATTATTGTTAAAAGAGCAACTGTAGTTAAGATAATCAAGTTGTATAGATTGGTGTAATCTAGGCAGTTGATAAACTATGTACTTAGACGTGAAATATATAATATAGTAAAAAAAAGTGCTTTATTTTACATTGTGGCTAATGCATACTTATATACGTAAATAGAGACACTAAGACATGGAACTCAGTCCGTCTGCCAGGTTGACATTTCTGGTAAATATTTAGAAATTAAAAATATAAGAGAATAAAGTTCAAAACATAGAGCGAAGGAGAGTACAAACTTATAAAAACATAAAATGTAAACTTTCAAAAAAACATAAACAAACGCGTAGGTGAGACAGGCAGAATAACTGTTTCTTAATGAGTAGTATTAAACAGGCCAATAATATAATATAATGAGTTATAGAAAGCTTTCTTTGTAAATACTACACAGGAATTGAAGTTAAATGGGAAATTAATATAATACTTATACAAAACAAAGGGGAAAATACCATCACAAATTAAACTCATAGATTTTGGGCTCTGTTACGCCAGGCCTCTCGAGCGAATATGTACAAATTTTTCCAGCCATTTACCCTATTTATCACTTCACGTTCGCTTAAGCAACTACAAACCAGCCACCTAATAATACGAAACTCTTGCCACACAGGGCAGAAGCCAATGAAATGAATAACGTCTTGATTTGAAATATATATTTAAAGCAGAGTGTTTGATTTGTAAAAATACACGGGCACTTAAGGAGCAATTGTTATTGATATCTATCTACTGCTAAGCATGCTGCCAGTATTCCACTTTACATTTATATCAATGTCCTACAGGCACACACACTCACACAAACCCGGCCCACATACATGGCGAAATAGAGAGAGAGATCATCTTACTTACTTTCTTCCAGGAAAGAGCAAGTCATTCAATTCAGACCACGTTCTTTACTATTTCCATACTCTGCTTTTTTTTTTATTATTTATTTACTTTAGACAGGTAACATTTGAACTTATTTGTTGAATGGGAGTGCTTTATTTGTCACAGCCCTTTATATCTGAAAACGAGACAACTCTGAGATAAAATTTAATTGAGGTCGCTGGCTCTGTATACTATTCTGAACTTATCCTGCCCATCCACTGTCAGCCGACATTTCACATTACATAACCTGCTCATATCTGTTACCTGTCAGATTGGCTCTCCACTTACTTATTACTTTACAATATCCTCTCATTTATTACCGTCTCTTTCCTTTACTTCCAACAACATTCTATTATACATCCGCAGGTAAAAAAACTGTGAGTTTTAGTTAGTGGCGGCCTCAGCACTGGCGTTCTTTAATGATATAGTGCTGATGTAAGGCGTTCTTCGGAGTGCACAATGTAGGGTTGCCAGATCTAATATACTTAATATCGCCCTGATATATTTTGTTCTTATTGATAAATGATATTAGACTCTAAATTTACGTCTAAAAATGATATATTTATCCGACCACTGCGATGATAGCAATAATAATTCGTATTAGCGCACTCATCTCGCGCCACACAATCATCAGTGAACAAGTAGTGAAAGCTGATTGGTTGATAGGAGTCTCGTTTATGGCACGCGCATCTCGCCAAGTGTCAAAAATGACAAAACTAAAAATTTAGGTTACAAATACTTAAAGGGTGCTCTACATCAACTGACAATCAGATAAAATTGACGTTTAAGATTTTATGGCCACAGCTGTATTTACATTTATTTTTGTTATAAATTAACAAATATTGAAAGATTTAAGTTGGTTTTTATTTAATAAAGTTTTCAAAAAAATGTGGTATATTTCTTTCCTAATATTTTTGAAATCTTAATTATATACATTTTACATTTTTCACCTGGCAACCCTAGCACAATGGGCCCAGCCGTGGTCTACATGCTGTACCTCTTTGGAAGCCCCGGGTTCTGGAATAGAATAGAATAGAATTGTGGGTAAGTGGGATTTTGTAAAAATAATTTAATGATATGCCTATTTTAATAAAATTCAAAAATCTGACCACTGAAACGTTGATTGTAACGTAGGTGGTAGAACCTTATATCTTAGACTTTTGCACTTTTACAATGAATGCAATGTTTAAAGAAAATCTTTGGAGCCAAATCTCAAGCCAAGAAAATCACTTAAAACTAAAAAAAAACAGTAAATTTCACGTTAGTCTTTGGCCGAAATCTTCAGATCGGTTACAGGGGTTACCCAAACGAAACATAAATTTGAGTTACCTATATTTTTCGTATTTGAGGTAATTTGATCTCATACCTACCGATTATTTGCTAAAAACATTTATTCACATTCAGAGGACCTCAATATATCTGTATTTGGAGAAAAACTAAACTTAGAAAATGTGATACGATCGCCATCTTTTTCTTCTTGCGGCAGTTACGGTATAGATATAAAGTATAAATGTGGCACGAAACACTCACATTACTGTATCTTACTGCCATTCTTACAAGGATAAATCACTAATTGTTTCAAAGTTTGAAAATTTAAACTCAATGTGAAGGGCATACAAATTCACGCAAAAATAATATTTGTCTTGTTATATCAATAAGTTTAACTGTGAAATTAAAGAATATGATTTAGTCCTAACATCGATTCCATAATTTTTGCCACTGTGCTCTAATCGATAGGACGAGAGACTTTGATATAAATTCTTGTTTTAGTATAAAAATTTAAATCAGGTATTAAAGAGGTTATACAATGTCAGGTTATTGTGGTAATATTTTATTTTTATAATTAGGGTGAACTTGATATTGAACTCAATTACTATAGGCTTCGGGCGCGTAATTCTGATCTTGAACGCCCTCCCTGAGCCTGTAATGTTGTGGTTATAGGCTAGTTCATTTAATAAAAAGATTCGATAAAGAAAGTTTATTTGTAATGGTGGATTGTATCGTACAAGTGTTGAGAGTGTACTACTACTATTATTAATGTGTACAGAACCCCCCCCCCACTAAGGAATTATAATATGTAGGAAAATGCCCTAACAATTACGCTTTAAGTTTTATTGAAACCTCTTGCCCGAGATGTGTGTCAGGGAACTAATCAATATGTACATGTAGTTTTACATAAATTCTATTTGTTTGCTTGTAATGTTGTCCTCAGATCTGAGCTGACTAAATATGTAGTCAACTACACTATACGAAAATAAAAATTAACTTCCAAAATACAGATGTCTAGCAACTAAAAACATTTCATATCTTAAATATTTGTCAGGTTGTCCATTTATTCCTCAAATTAAATTAGTCTGATTGGTCAGATTGGAATAAATCTATTTACAAAACAAATAAAAAATTAATATTAAATCAAATAGTCAATATTCTCATAAAATAAAATATTCTGCTGTTCTGTAATTATTAATCTCTAATTTTTAATTACAGTTTGCTTTGTAAATTATTATTTATTTAACTTCTATGTTTAGCAGTCGCACTTATAGTTGTTTTATTTACTTAGCACGATTTTTACATTCTCTTTCTATTGAAGAGAAATTATTGCATTTCTGTCAGATTTTCGAATTGACTTTTCGAAATTGCATATAAAAAAGTGCAGTTAGTGTGTGGTTAAGGAAAAACACTGGAAGTTCAATCTTGTTATCCCTTTTACAGACACGTCGATCGACATTCGACGCAAAGGATTCGGTCAAAATCCGTCAACCAGAAGCAACTTAAATGTGTGGTTTGTTTGTCAGTATTTGCAATTTTCTTTAAGGGTGGGGGAGGGGTGGGATGACCGCCATTTTGTATTTTAGGTGTGTGTTTCACATCAAATTTTGTTTACTATCTAGGGATAAACCCGATGGATAATACACATAACATTAGATTGTTGCGAAACAGGATCTTACAAGAACTTTAAATCCAATTTAAACAAATACCGTATTGCGCGGCTAACAGCACAAAGGAGTTATGGAAAGAAAAAGAAGAAAGCAATAGGTGGCCCAGCCCCGCTACATATTGATTAATTGAAAATAAAGTTTACCATGTTATTTAATTCATGCAATGGGATCCACCACTTTTCTTACCTATAAGGGCGAACAATATTTTATAATTCATCGGGTCAGATCAAAGTGGGCTGACGTCACATATTTATTACATCATTTAATATTGACATCTCCTTTCTTTTAATAACATGTCAAAGGCTGGACAATTACCGTTTTTTTTTAATATTTGTTTTTCAATACAAAGAGAATGCAAGATCGGCGCGCATATCTACTCGTAGTTTGTAATGTGTGATAGAGCTTCAGCACTGCCAAACTGTCTAGCTGTACAATGACTCCTGCTCTAATTAAACACCTTAAAGACAACTCTTCTAAAGTATTTTAAATAAATATAACCAAATGCAGAGAATCCTTATAATTCTTTAGACTGTGCGCACTGGACGGTTGCTCGATATAGATTATAAGTTTTATTTATTTATATTGACGGGTTTTTACCCTGTAGCAACATGAAATAAATCAGGATCTATAGATACATTTACACAAGAAAACATTTCGACAAGAAATTGCAAGCATAATGGCTATATTAGTAAATATAAGAAACTTAAAATCAATAAATAGGAAAGTCAATTTAAGCTAATAATAAAAGCAGACTATTATATAAGGAAAAAAAATTAATTAAAAACTAAATTGCATAATAATGAAATTAAAATAGAAAGTTCTCAAATTACAAAATTTAGTAAAGTGGAGTGCAAATGAAAGGAAATTATATTAATATTATTAGGTCTATAGTAACATAGTATTGTAACGTTTTTCTCTCTAAACTAGCTACTGCAACTAGTTATAAGTGGGTTCGTATAGATAGAATACTCTAAACTTCAATAAAGAAAACACCAATTTTTACAAAAAATAGAATACACAATAAATTACAAAATACATTTAATAATAATTACTTTACAGTTTAAACCACAAAAGTTCACTGTGTTCACTTTTTATACACTTTTCACAAACTAGTGACTTCATTTGTATCTGGAAAACTCTCTCAACTCTCTGCGGTCCCACTATTTATACCGGTGGGGAATCTTCTAGAACTTCCTCGATTCTTCTAGGGAGAACTAGAGCGCCGCCAGCGTTCCCAGCGGCCACTAGGAGAACCTTAGGTACCTGCCTTCTCTCCTAGATGGCACCACTGGCTGCGTTACACTGCTCCCCTCTCAGATCTGTTCGTCCCGAACAGAAACATCGCTGGTGACGTAAGGCAGTAACCGGTCCAGATGTACGACCTTCATTTTGGATCTGGGCGTCCGTTAGATTCGGTACACCAGGTCGTTGAGCCTTGAGATGATTGTGTAAGGTCCTTCCCAATCGTTTTGAAGTTTTGGGGACCTTCCCTTCTTCGTACCGGATTATACAGGCATACCTTCTCGCCTTCCTGGAAGGTCCTTCCGCAGACCCGTAGAGTATCGTGTTTTCATCCGGTCGCTTTCTAACACCATCTTGTCGCGCACCTTTCCATGGATGGTCCTCACTCTGCGGCGAAGCTCTTCTGCATAGTTGTCCACATCCGTTTCCTCCTCTTCTGGGCTGCCTAATAAAAGGTCATTGGGTAGCCGAAGTTCTCTTCCAAGCACAACGCTGGCTGGTGTGCGGCCCGTGGTCTCGTGGACAGCCGAACGGTACGCCATCATTATTAGAGGTATGTGTTTCGTCCCAGTCGTCCTGGCGTTCACCACCAAAATCCTTAAATGGCTTCCTAGAGTCTTGATAAATCGCTCCACCATGCCATCAGACTGAGGGTGAAGCGGCGTTGTTCTCGTCTTCCTGATGCCAAGAATCTCGCAGACCGCCTTGAACACCTGTGACTCAAAGTTTCTCCCTTGATCGGAATGTAATTCCAGCGGAATCCCGAAACGGCTGAACAGGTTATTTACTAGAGCCTCGGCCACAGCTGATGCGTGCTGGGTCGGCAAAGCTTACGCCTCCTTCCACTTGCTAAAGTGGTCCGCCGCAACTAGTATATAGCGATTTACCCTTTTAGATTTTGGGAACGGGCCGGCTATATCGATAGCTATTCTTTCGAACGGTGCTCCAACATTGTACTGCCTCATAGCGCCACGGGTTCTACTTCTGGGTCCTTTGCTCGCTACACATTCCGTGCATCGCCGGCACCAATCTTCAACATCCTGGTGGTAGCCTACCCAATAGAACCGCTGCCTCAACTTTTCCAATGTCTTCTTTACTCCGAAATGGCCGCCAGTAATGCCTCCGCGCACTTCCGCTAACACTTCTTCCCTCTTCTATGCAGGTAGAATTACCTGATTCCTTTTGTCTTTGCCATCTGCGCTTTCCCAGATCCGCAACAATACGCCATCTTTAACGGTAAGCGAATCGCATTGCGCGCAGTAGCATTTCACATCCCGACTGCTAGGTGCAATGTCTTTCCAGTCCGGTCTTGACCCATCTTCTTTAAACTTGAGCACTGGTCCGATGTCCTCATCTTTAAGTTGTTCTTCCCTAAACACTTCAGGGCTCCATTCTTCTAGTGGTAAGACAGTGGTTCTTTTGCATTGTCCCTGCTCCTTCAATTCTATCTTGCTACAGTGCTTGCAATCCGTATTGCAAGGCCGTCTTGAAAGAGCGTCAGCATTGCCATGGAGTCTTCCCTTACGGTGGATGATCTTGAATTGGTATTCCTGCAATCTCTCTTCCGAGCACTCCTTTAATGGTTGCATATCCTGGTGCTCTCCTTCATGCCTTCGTTCCTTTTCACCATCCTTTTTCCTTTCACCAAAATTATCCGATTCTTTTTTCCTAATGAGTGCTTAAATCGATTGTACGTATCATCTTTTAACTTAATGCGATCGTATGTTTCTTCAGTTTTTCTTTCATTTTCCTTATGTTTCGATGCATCAAAAACATCTTCACCCTTTTTCTCTTCTTTCAATCTTTGACCATCAAAATCTTTCCTGACGATAGTGTAGGTGGCTCCGGTGTCTAGGACCATCTGGCAGGCTTTACCCGCAACCTTTCCTTCCAGTAATGGGCCATTGTCGTCGCATTTCAGCCGTGAAACCTTTAACTGTGCTGGGGCATAAAAGAGACGAGCTGGCTTCCGCCCCTTAAAGCCGACTACTCGTCGTTTTTCCTGATTATCTTCGCCCTTTTTCTGTTTCTTGGTAGGAGAGCGTTTGCACTGTCTCTTGAAATGTCCAAATTCCTGGCAGTTAAAACATTTTACACACTGTTTAGTATTTGCGTTGGAGGGCACCAGTTCCCGAACCAGACCCTCTACAAACCGCTCCACAATATCTTCAATTTTCCTCTTCACTTTACTAGCACTTGGAGCGACAGATGGCTTCACATAAGTCTGCCTTATTCGAACTGGTTCCTTCTGGATGCTCTTTTTTACAGCCTCAAATTCTAAAGCTCTTGCCAGCGCTTCCCTCATCGTCCTTGATCTGGGAACTAAGCCTGTTTTAATTCGGGGTCCTTCAGACCGTCGGCGAAGGCATCCGCAGCAAATCCCTCCAAAAGATTGTCATCCAGGCCGGGGAACGCCATTCTAACCAAGCGGGAGATGTCGGCACTAAATTGTTGGAGTGTTTCTCGCGGGTGTTGGCGCCGTGTTTTGAACTGCGTCCTGTACAGCTCCTGCATATGCTTGTCGCCAAACCTCCTGTCCATGTGTTCGCTCAAATGGGCAAAATCTCCTCGGTCATCCTCCGGAATGCTCTGGAGGATGTCCAGCGCTTCACCCCGCAACGAGATAATCAGTGATGTTGCTTTCTCTTTTTCGCTCCATCCATTTGCGGAAGCGGCAGCATTAAATTGTAGCAAATAGTTTGCTCACGATGATGCTCCGTCATAGGTTGGCGGCTTAATTTGCGCAAGAGCTCTGAACGCCACTCGGTGGCCTTCATTTTCCTGTATGTCTGCCGTTGGAGTGGCTCCAACTCCAATCTTGGGCAAGCCAGTCTCCGTGCTTTCCAATCTGCGTCTTACGTACTGTTCTACCTCGCCTATCTTCCTCTCCATTTCGGATTTAAACTCCTCTTGGGCCTTTTTTATTTCTTTTTGGACCTGGTCTAATTCTTCTTGGACCTTGTCTATGTCATTCTTCATTCCTTCTTGGATCTTATTTATCTCTCTTTTCATTTCTGCTCTCATTTCATCCTGGCCCCTCTCTATTTTGTCTTTTATTTCATCCTGGCCCCTCCTTATTTCTTCTTTCATTTCATCTTTCATCTCTTTCATTTCGTCCTGGCCCCTTTTCGCTTCCTCTCGGCTCTTCCTCACTTCGTCTTTCATTTCGCTCTTCAAAAATGTCATCAGTTCCTCCATTTTCCGCGTTTGACTTCTGGTACTTATGGGCATACAACAAAACTGATACTAAATTGTTTCCTGTTTAGAGATTTTATCCCACATCTGACACCAAATGTAACGTTTTTCCCTCTAAACTAGTTACTGCAACTAGTTTTAAGTGGGTTCGTATAGAAAACATACTCTAAACTTCAATAAAGAAAACACCAATTTATTGTTATACACAATAAATTACAAAATACAACATTTAATAATAATTACTTCACAGTTTAAACCACAAAAGTTCACTTTGTACACTTTTTATACACTTTTCAAACTAGTGACTTCGTTTTTAACTAAGAAATTCTCCCAACTCTTTGTGGTCCCAATATTTATACCGGTGGGGAATGTTCTAGAACTTCCTCGATTCTTCTAGGGAGAACTAGAGCGCCGCCAGCGTTCCCAGCGGCCACTAGGAGAACCTTAGGTACTTCTTTCCTAGATGGCACCACTGGCTGTGTTGCAGTATTATTGGTTATAATTATAACCATGAACATGTATTTTTAAATCTGTACCGCGGGAGAAAATGCCACCATGTCCATTTTTTCGATTTTGAGTTATTGGCATCATCTTACTAATTTTTTGTTGCTTTTTCTAGAGGTATAAAGCATTATGTCCTACGTTTAATATTAAGCGATTTATTTGTTTTTAAAAAGCACCATCATACTTCATGGTTAAGGAGTAAAAGGCACTAAGTAGACATGGTTCCTTTTCGCTCATAAAGGAACTAGATCAAAAAGGAATTAGAACTCAACAACGTTCTAATTTTGTTGAGCACCATGTCCAAGTGCTTTATTCTTCTACAAATTTGTCCAGATAGTGCATTGTTTCAACACTTCAGGGAGGCATGTCAGAACTTGTTCATAAACTTTTGTTTTTTAATCTTTCTTTTGCCTTTAGTTACTCTTTTTACACATCAGTAACAAGTTATTACTTGTAGTATATTAGAGTTTTTGGTTTTTATTTAGGATTATCCCAAGCGTTTGTTACTGAACAATTTATTTATTTTTTCCGATTTGCCACTTAGTGTATATATTTTTACCTGTGTAAAGTTAGAGCAAACTATAACAAATAATGAACTATCATCATAAAAAACTTAATGAAAATTCTCGGGCAGGAAGAATGATAAATGCTGCATTAAAGAAGCTAAAAAATATAAATCAAGGTAGGAGCAAATTTTTAATATCTAAGCTGAGAAAAAAAAGATTTAACAGATTGTTGTATGAGAATTTCTGTATTTGTATGTTATGTAAATTATTTCTGCGTTCAATATTTCTTCAAACTTCAAATATCGAAGGAATATCGTTCATTGTTTAAAATTCCGCCGATCTCTTCAGCTACTCGAACGATATTTCCATCAGCTTTAAAGTTAATTTAGGACATTTATTTCAATTCACTTCCGACATCTTCTGCTTGAAAATATCTTCCGAAAGTTGTATTGCGAACATCCTTCGCTTGAACCCATTAATTAATAAACTTACTTTTGCTCCTGTGTATCTTTTTGTTCTCAGCATTTAAACTATAGTCTGTCTTATAAACTATTTATGTAGTAGGGCTTGTATATTGTCATCTGTGATTATTCCTACTTTTCTCCGTTGCAGACAAGTTAAAAGAAATTGATCGTAGAATGCAAGGAGCTCCTATGCCAGACAAAGATTCCTTAGTTTCTGTAAACAGATGCAATACTAATATTTATAATCAACCATCAGGCTTCATATACTACTTATACGGAACTGCCAGATCCTTATCAGCAGAGCTCAGAAACAGACTTATTAAACAATGACTTATACTTAAGCAAGGAGTTAGATGACTCAGACAACGATCCAAATTATGAACAATCTGACATGAGATCAGATTCATATGATGAATATTCAGTACTGAGCAATAAAAGTAAAAGGAAAGTTGTTGACAAGACAGAAATTGTAAGAGAATGTAAGAAACGAGTAAGAAAGCTGCAGCAGTGGTTATGTAACAAACCCAAGACTTTGTATGCAGGAGGAAAGAAACATTAACAAGATGAGCATGACTAGAAATTTAAAACCATCTTGTACCTGTAAGTTTCGATGCTTGGAAAAGATGAAATTGGCCGATATAGATGCACCAGATGCAGAACATATTAGGTTAGCAATATTCAAAGAATATTAGGAAGAAAATAAAGATGTGGATGTTAAACGACAATTTGTTAGTCGAAAGATCACGGAAAAGAGATGGCAGTAAACCAAAAACAAATTCATTAATTTATACATTTATGATAAAAAATAAAAAAATTGAAGTGTGCAAGGTAATGTTTCTGAATACACTTTCCATTTCAAACAAAGTAGTAATTAATGCTATTAAAAAAAGACAAGAAGGGGGGATAATAGAACAAGATTTAAGAGGAAAGCAATCTCCCATAAATAAAACTCCACAAGAGGTTGTTGAATCAGTATACAACCACATTGCTTCATTCCCTTGTTATGAAAGCCATTATTGTAGAGAACGTTCTGGAAAAAAGTTTCTGGAACCTGGACTTTCCATTCAAGGTATGCATAGATTGTATTTTTAGAATGGTGCAAGGAAAATAATGTCGCCCAAGACAAAATTGCTAAAAAGTGGTTGTATGCTGAAATATTCAACACCAAATTTAATTTATCTTTCAAAGCTCCGGGAACGGACACTTGTGATTCGTGTAGCTTATTTATGTCTCGCTTACAAAATAATGCTTCCGAAGAAGAAAGAGAACAAATAAAAGCATCATCTAGAAGAAGCAAAAAAAAAGACACAATATGAAAAGTAATGACACATTTTCTGCTAAAAGTAATTTTAACCATAAAGTACTGATTGCCGATCTTGAAAAGTGTCTTCCCACACCAGTTTTGATGAATTCTATAAGCTTCTATAAAAGAAAATTGTGGACCTTTAATTTTACTCTTTACGATTCTGCTGATGGTTCAGCTAGTTGCATAATGGGATGAATCAAAAGCAGGCCATGAGGGAAATGAAATAGCCTCTTCAATATTACAATGGGCGGACCAAGTTATCCCAAATTCTACTGTTAATGAAATAACGTTATGGACCGATAATTGCTACGGACAGAATAAAAACATATCTATTATACTACCTATGTTTTTTTTTGGGATACTTAATAAGTACCATCAAGTGAACGTTATTAATCAAAAATTCCTACTAAAGGGACCCACCCATATAGAAGCCGATTCCGTCCATGCAGTTATTGAAAAGAAAAGAAAAAAGGCTCTGAAATTAACAGTTTTAACTCCACAGGAGTGGCAGCAATTGATTAGACAAAGCTCCAGTAAATATAAAGTATATAACATGGAAATAGAAAATTTTAAAAATTTTAAGTTCTTATGTGACAAAGCAAATTCTCCTTTTGTTTACCGAAAATATGATAAATAAGAAATCTCTGCAATTATCTCAATGCTGCCATCTGCAAGTGAAACAAGAACAATTTGGTATCCTTTTTGTCAAAAGAAATTTTGTCAAGAGAAGAAGATATCAACCTTCCTCAATCCCTTGATATACTTTCTAGTAAAAACCATCTAATTTCTTCACAAAAATATAATGATATTATAACGCTCTTACAATTCCTCCAAGTGAATGAATGTCACGCATTTTATAGGGGTCTGAAACATTATCATAACTCACCAGACATTCCTGAAGAAGATGACTCTGATTAATAATTATTATTTTAAAATGTGTGTCATTCTTTATTTTGTTGGACTTTTTGTATTTCTTTTTTTATGAAACCATAATAAAATAATAATTTTTGATATTGGTAGTTTTTAATTCAGTTTTTTTGAACGAAGGCATTTGCATTAGACTATCCCGAATAAAGTTAAATACAACTGATTTTACACTAAATTAATCATTTGTAAATTCTCATTATGCAATGAAGATTGTGTAAACAAAAAGGAGGACATGGTGCTTTTGTTTATATTTCAGAACTAAACTCTGAGCTACCTACTGTAACTGAGAAAAGGCACTATGTCCAATTTTTTCAAAATGTAGCTGAAAATAAAATAATTTAAAATATGGGAGTTAAAGGTGTCTAAACTATTGTAATAATTATGGCAAAGTAGCCATATTATAGTACTGCTCACGTTTAACATACAAACCCTATATAGCAGTTACTAGAAGGTTGTAATTCTAATTTACTAGTCCCAAATACAGACCCGTTTTGCGACAATATAATGCTTGTTAAAATATGTGCTTTGGAAGACTACGATGGAGATGGAAAAACCTAATTGTTAAGAAAGAAATTTGTGGCTCTTTTAACAGTTATCTCCGAGGAAGAACCAGATGGCTGAAGGTGTCGAAACAGTAATTGGAGAAGAACGTTTAGGACATATTTACAAAAAATATAACAATCCGTGTGTATACCATACAAAGTCGAGCTGTCAGATGTTAAATTGGAGAATTTGGAGTTTGGTGTGTGATTCGGTCGAATGAACATGTGAATTTATTGCTCCTAAAGTTTTGATGTTTTTAACTGATTATATATTCAGTTTTTCAATTGTTTTTTTTCTCATAACACCTTTTAGTGCTGCAAATGTATTTGTGCATTTAAAAATTATTTGTCATTCGAAAAAAGTACTTTTTTTTCTGCAAAAAGTGTTTTAATATTCTACATATTTTCTGGTGTATTCTCTTTACATTGTTTATATTTCTCTTTTATTTGTGAACTATGCCCTTAAGCAAGACTGTAAAGCAAGATATTCATGCTAGTGGGGGCTCAACTGGCAGCGCTGGTGGTGGGGGTAGTGACATACTCACACTCATACTGGCCAAACTGGACGCTATTAATAATGAAATTAAATCTGTTAAAAATTATCTGAATGCTTTTAAAAGCGAAATGGGTACTGCACTGGCCTCTATCAAGGAGGATATTCGAGAATGCAACAAAGGTACTGTGTCATTAAAAAAAGAAAATAAGCAATTAAAAGAGGAGATTACATCTTTGAAAAACCAACTAAGCGATATTACTCAATACACCAGATATAACGCTCTTAAAATTACTAATATACCATCAAAGGATGATGAAAATATTTATGAAATAATTTCTGCTATTAGTCAGGCTATTGGATTCGAACTTAACAAGCACGACATAGATGCCCTCTTCAGAATTAAATTACGTAATGCTCGGGGTGAGCTACCTATAATTCTCAAGTTCGTTTCAACTGTTAGAAAAGAGGAGTTTTTTAGGATAGCTAGAGTTAAACGTAGGCTTAATACTTAAGAATTGAATATTCAAGGTGACGAACAACAGGTGTATATATATCGGATTACATGTCACCGTATAAATACAAATTATTTAAAGAAGCTAAAAACCTAAAAGCTAAATCAATACTAAGTGATGTTTGGTTTAGAACCAATAAGGTACTGGTCAAAGAAACAGATTTCACCTCAACTATTGTAATAAATAACGAAAAAGATTTATTGAAATTTACCCCAAATTCAAGTAAGAGCACCGAGTTAATGCATGACGATGAAGAGGAGTATGACGACGTTGAGGCAGATGTATCAGGAAGCAGTTCTGCAAAAGGATTATCGAAGAAGAGGAAACTGAAACTTCATCATGGTTCTTTGGATCGTTTTTTAACACAGAAGTTTATAAGTTCGACTGTAGGAAAAAAGTGAAAAAACGGCATACTGGAAGATGTTATGATAAAGAAGGTATTTTTAGTTCAAGTAATTCAGAAGTTAATATATTATTTTGGAATGTTAGGGGATTTTCCACAATATTATCGCTTGATAGCGAACAAGAAAGTTTAATTAATTTATTCAATGTTATTTGTGTAAAGGAAACCTGGTTAGATTATATTCCCTATCTTAATATTTCCTTTATTAAAAATTTCAATTTGATTCATAGTGTAGCTACTAGGAGGAGGGAAAGGGGTCGCCCAAGTGGAGGAATTGTTACTCTTGTCAAAAAAGGGCTAAATTTTGACGTAATCTATAAACCCAAATTGGATTGTTACAAAAATTAATTGGGATCAGCATGATTCTCGCTAAAACCTGATTCTCCAAATGAAACTTTATATGACTTAGAAGAAAATATTGCGGAATTAGTGGCACAATTTCCCAATTCTTGCATTTACCTGGGGGGGCGACTTCAACTGTAGGATAGGGAAGTTGAATGAGGGTGCAGAAGAAGTGTTCGAGGGAATAAGGTTGGAGCCGGTCAGAAATTCGCGGGATCAAATTGTGTCAAATAAAGGAAAGTTACTAACCGAAATAATGGACAAACTTGGGTTTTTTGTTTTAAATGGAAGAAGCTTGGGGGATAAAAAAGGAAATTTTACATTTATCGGCGACAGAGGGAGTAGTGTAGTGGACTTAATATGGTGCAATTTTAAAGGGTTGGTGTATGTTAGGGATTTATTGATTTCGGATTTTGTTTTGACGTCTGACCATTTACCTTGTATTTTGCAATTGTATAATAGTAATGTAATTACAAGCAACTTAAGAACTTCCCACCACTTAGAAAAACCAGTAGAGATCCTTAGATGGGACGAGAATAAGCTTCTAACTTATAAAAATAATTTCACTGTTTCGGATTCTCTGTTTGAAGATACCCCTAATGAAATGTGCGAAATAAAAGAATCCATTAAATCCGCTGCGAAAAATTGTGGCTTATTACACACGTTTAAAAAATCGTATTCTTTCGTAAAACCAATCAACAAACCGTGGTTTAATAAAAATTGTAAAGTGCAAAGTCAAATATGAGGAAAGTATTTAGGTCATACAAAAACAGCAACTACGATGCAAGGCTATATAAAGATTTTAAGAATTCAAAACAACTATACAAGCGGATCGTACTTATTGTTATTATTTAGAACTTAAAAATTCATTACTCAATTTACAAAACGCCAAACAATTTTGGCGGGTAGTTCGTTTGTATAAATCTGATAATAAATACAATGAAAACCCCATAGGCATTCAAGTTTGGGATCAATATTTAGAGAATAGCATGGTTCCAAATGTTAGATGCTATTTCTCGGTCTGCGACGTGTTCCGCCCCTTTTTATGCCCTCCTTTTAGTGAAAAGGAACTGCTGTCTGCCGTCAATAACCTTAAATCAGGTAAATCCCCAGGATTTGTGGGATTCCCAATGAATTTATTAAAAATATATCTAAAATTGGTCCAAACCATTTTTTGAGAATATACAATAAAATCATGGACTGTGAATGCGTACCTGTTTCGTGGGGTAATTCCAAATTGATTTTTTTATACAAAAAAGGGGATCCTCACTTACCCGAAAATTATAGAGGGATATCTCTAGTAAATACGATAGAAAAATTATTTACTCAATTAATTTACAATAGATTATCCGAGTGGCTTGAGTATGGAAATCCTTTGATAGAAAACCAAAATGGATTTCGTAGAAACAGAAGCTGCATGGATGACATATTTACTCTCTCGTCGGAGGTCAATTTACACATCTCCCTGAATAAAAGCAAACTATACGCGATATTTGTAGATTTGAAGAAAGCCTTTGACAGCATCAACCACAACTTGTTATGGTATAAACTTTTCAATTTCGGAATAAGTCGAAAAATTATAAAAATTATTGTTGATTTATATAGCCATGCAACTAGCACCGCGATAGTTAACGGTCAGTCTACAAATACGTATCGTATTACACAGGGAATACTGCAAGGGGCAGTTTATCGCCACTACTTTTCGCAATATTGATAATATAAAAGAATTTTTGGTACAAAAAGGGTGTCAGGAGGTAGCCATCACGCACGAAAATGGGGTCTCTGTGTTATTATTTGCCGATGATATGGTCTTGTTGGCCGATACACCTGTCGAGCTCCAAAAAAAACTCTTAGCATTGGAAGAATATTGTAGGGACAATCTCCTGGAAGTCAATATCGAAAAAACTAAAGTTCTAATTTTTCGAAAAAGTGGTAAAATAAAAAAAAATTTAAAGTTTTTTTACAAACAAGAAGGTGTCTATTTCCACCTACTTGGGCGTAGTTCAGGGCTGTTTTACAATTGTAACAAATCAATGATTAATAAAAGCAACGTAGCAGCAAACGCAGTGAATCAAATTTTATATAAAACTAAGTGCAATGCTTGGCATACTATATTAAGGCTTTTTAATTCTATGGTGGAGTCTGTCCTATTGTACAATAGTGAAGTCTGGGCGGTACGCTATATAAACGAAATTGAAACTGTTCAAACCCGGTTCTTTAAGTCGGTGTTCCACGGGCCAAGATGTACGCCCAACTATATAGTCAGACGAGAACTAGGGCTCAATAAATTAAAATTAAAACTAATTAAAAGAATTATAAATAGGTGGTTCAAACTATTGTATAGGCTACCTAAAATCTGCTACAATAAGCATGTGCTTAACTGTGAGCAGATAAATAAATTCAATTGGTGTTCTCAAGTAAGAAATCTTTTAGTTGAAATAGATTGCGAATGGCTGTGGTTGGAGCAAGATGCTGCTAAGTTAAAGGAATTTAAAACACAAATTTTAAAAGCATGGGAAATAAAATTATTGGCAGAAGATACTGAGCGGATTCTGTGCTCCAGTTACAGCCCAATTTACCAGTATATTAAAAATAATGTTAATGTGGAAGATTATATAATAAAAGATATCAATTTAAATAAAAAAAGAATTATTGGCCAATTGAGGGTTAATAATCCACAATCAGTGATTCTGTATTGTAATGGAACTAAACATAAGTGGAATAGTAACACAATTTGTTTGTTTTGTAGCGACAAACAGAACGACCTCAGTCATTTATTGATAAATTGTCCTATTTACAAAGAGTTAAGGGAGAAATATCTTAACAACCCTGATTTCCATAACATAACAGATTTTTTAACAATAAATTCCACTGAAAAAATCAATAAAATAATAAAATTTATGGTGACTGCACTTAGGTGGAGATCTCTTTTATATCAGTAATCACTATATACTTAAATGCAGTACAATGGATCAAGTCTAAAACTAGGCACAATATTATTAACCAGGTTTCATAATTCATAATCTATTATTAGAACTTTTCATTTTATACTTTCTTTTAAGTGATTATAGTGGTGTTAAGTGTTCTATCTAGAATTTTTCTACTTTTGTTTGTTTCTGTATTTGGTTTGCCACCAATCTTTACTGTAATGAGTTTTTATACTTATAAACAGCTTATAAATAAAATAAAAAAAAATAAATTGGAGAATTTACTGGGAGAATTGCAAGAATTATTAAACCGACTAAAAGAGGAAGATTACTACCTAATGGATTTGGATATAACACAGGACTTTACTGGAATATTTAATAAAACAGAAATGGGTTGTTATTTAACCAATAACTTTAACTTTTGGTACCAAGGAGAATATAAGAACGATTGTAATGTAATTGTGGATAACCCATAAAACAGTTGAAAAAAGAAGGGTGCAAGAACGTATACTTTCTAAAAGGGTACCACAGAAATATATTTATAAGTACCTATTCTAATAAAGTTAACTTGGTTAACTTCTAACGCAAGAGTTAAAATATACAATAAGTTTATTTGTTAAATAACAAGTCCGGGCGTTAATAAAAAAATCGGATATTATAGATTTTATAAATTGTCCGAATACGAGATTAAAAGAAACATTTTCGTCTACTTCTGCCAAAGAACATGGCATTACAAGACTAAAAGCTACAATTTAGAAATACTGTATTGGTAATTATTACGAAGCAACCGACGATATGTACGATCCTCTGGAAGACTGTTAATCCCTATTAGAAAGTAGCAAACGTTATTTCCGTCAAGCTCCAATGTTTCATTTGCAAAGATGAAGACAAGGCTAACAGACACTCTACAAAACTGTTGTTGTCTTGTATTTAATAATTTGTTACAGTGTGTATATTGGGCGAATAAGAACACAAGAACAGATTATATTTAGCTCTCATACAGTGCGGACGTGCTCAAAGTCCAGTTTTAGTTGCTATACTTCAGCTACTTTTATCATTATTTAAAATTATTCATATTTCGTTTTTTAAATTTTCTTTTCTTTTTTCTTTGTTTACGTGTTTTTCATTTTCTTTTCTGTTTTTTTATTATTTTCTTGAAGTAAGTTATTTTCTTTTCTTTTTTGGAAGTTTTTTATTTATTTTACACATATATTTCGACTGAAAGGTAAGTTTTTCTTTTTTCTTTCTTGGTTGGTCTTTCTTTATTTTGTTTAATTTTATTAAGGTAAGTTTTTCTTTATATTTTAAATTTTTTTGTAAATAGCTGTAATATTGCATAAATGGTTAAGAATTTGTATATTAGTTTTTAAGCAAATTGAAAAATGAGTAACAGTGAAGGGCAGGCGGTAGTACCGCCTGATATTGAGAAGGAAGGTGGAAATAAAAAGGGAAATAATTCAATAAATTTCATTGTTGGGAAAAATCAGTGTTGAGAAAAATAGTTTATATTATAGAAATGAGGATCTAGGTCCATTCCAAATTATAATAGAAAGTTTAAATCATGAAAAAATGGGCATTTCAAGAATGCACCCAATGGCTCTGGTAGGCTTATTCATTTAAGCTACCCAGATATTGCCAAAAATATAATAATTATAAAAAAGATTGGAGGAACAGGTTAAGGGGTGAATTTGACAATGCTGTGTCAGCCAACAAAATAATGAATGCCTCAGCCTTAAAAGAGAAGGGTTTCAATATGTATATACCGAGGTATTTACTGCAACGTAGGGGTATTATACGTGGAGTAGATACAGAGATACCTGTCGAGGAAATTAATGAAGTCATAAAGGGACCACATGGGGCCAATTTAGAAATAATTGAATTGCGCCGATTAAAAACAAAAATTCAAGATAGGGATAGTAATGTAATAAAACTGATCCCTACTCAGTCAGTTCTAATGACTGTTAGGGGTCACACATTGCCTCAGCATGTTTACATCCATTATGTGAGTTGTGAGGTTCACACTTACATATAAAATGTACAAGGTAAGAGGTGCTGTAGATATGGCCACTTCCAGGACCAATGTAAGGGGGCGGAAAGGTGCGGAAGTGTGGAGGTTCACACCCTGAAAAAGATTGTGATAGTACTGATATAAAGTGTATAAACTGTGGAGCTGGGAATCACACAGCTTCAAATCAAGCGTAATGCCCCTCTTTTAAGAAAGAAAAGTCCATTAAACAAGTTATGGCTAATAATAACATTTCATTTTCGGACGCCAAGAACCTACTCAATAGCAATTCATTTGCAGCCATTGCTGAAAAGAACGCGCCTGGACTGGACGATTTGAGCGAGTTTCCTTTCCTGAGAAGGGCTAATGAAAGTAGCAGTGGAAGGCGATTTGCGTCATCTGCTAATTTCAGAAGGTCGAGGAAAAGAAATAGACCATTGTTAACCCCATCACCACCACATTTTGACATTAAAGAAATAAATAAATCTTTATTTCAAGTCCCCGCCCCCTAAAATGTCACTGGAGGTTTAATGCCTTCTAATCCTCATCGCCCACCCGTAACTATAAGGAATCGCCCAGCACTTCAAACCTCAATAAGGTGAATAAGAAACAACGGCTCTGAAACAATTTACGAGGTCGTATATTCAATTTTACAAATTTTTAATTTTAATGAGATGAAGGAAATTAATGATGATAAATTGAAACTTTTTATTAAAGATAGAATAGATAATTTAAAGGAAGATTAGTAAAAGTTGTTACGAATCATTTAGTATATATATTTTCTGTTTTAATTGTTATCACTGCAAGAAAAAGTCTTTTCTCTTTTACTTGCTCTGCCTTGGATTTAACCTTCTGTTCTCCGGAAGTTTGTTCAAATTTTAGGTGGCAAACATTGGATGATCCAATGGGTTCTATTCATTTGCCAGTTTTAATTACCAGTGAATCTAAACTTTTACCTTTTATTAATAGAAATACAAATAGAAAATGGCGCATAAACAAAGCAGACTGGAATACTTATCAATTACAATTTTTGACTATTTTAAATAATCACTCCTTAGAATTTATTAATTATAGTGAATTAATTGATATTATAAATAAAGCTGCAGAACTTTCTATTCCGCAATATAAAAATAAACAAAATCGTCCCTCAAATTTTAAGGCGTGGTGGAACTCAGAGTGCGACGAAATTATTACAAAAAGAAAAAAAATCCTACCGGAAATATATCACTTCCCCTTCGCTTGACCATTTTCTAGAATACCAGAAAATAGCGGCAACAGCTAAAAAAATTATCAAAGAGGCCAAGAAGAAATCTTGGGCAACTTAAACAGGGCCACCCCTATTAAACAGATTTGGGAAAAAATTAAGAAAATACAAAATAAATATTCCTCACTCCCTCCCCTAGCAGCAGGGGAGTGGGTTGAGGATTTTCAGAATGCTTCATCCCCTCCTTCTGTTCAAAACTCAATAGAACTTAATGAAAATTTAAGTAATAATAATCAACTTCTCGATCCATTTTCGTTACAAGAACTTAACAAAGCGATTAAAAGTAACCCTAATATAGCCCCTGCTAGTGATAACATCCACTATGTAATGTTAAACTACATGTCTTCCGATGGGAAAAAAATTCTCCTAAATATTTTTAATGAAATGTGGTCTTCAGGTGTATATCCAGAGGAATGGAAAGAATACATTATCATACCGCTCCTTAAAAACAACAAACCAAGAGATGATTACAAATCGTATAGACATGTTTCATTTGCTTCTTGCGTCATGAAAACGTTTGAGAGAATCATTAAAGATAGACTAGAGTGGTGGTTAGAATACAATAATGTATTACCACGATCGCAATTCGGATTCCGTAGAGGAAGGTCCATAATAGACTGCCAAGCAGAATTAGTGACCGACATACAGCTAGGGCTAACTGTCAATAAAACAGTTCTCGCTTTGTTTTTAGATATTGCAGGAGCCTTTGACAATGTATATCTTCCAATATTAGCAAGTAAAATGCAAAATATTGGTTTTGCCCAGTTTGTTTGTACGAAATATAACGAAACTGATTTCAGAATGAAATCGTCTATTGATTTCAGAAAGAAACCCGTCTAAATGATAAGCTATTAGGTCCACGCTGGAGTAGGCTAGGTCTGTCTCAGGGAGGCATTTATCTCCACTATTATATGCAATATACGCTCTAGATGTAGACTCATTGAGGAACGAAGACTTGAGAGTGCTTCAGTACGCAGATGATGTGTGTCTCTATTCAATGGGGACCTCCACTATGGAATGTTTGGAGAAATTGGAGGTGAATGTTTTAAATGATTGGTCTCTTGACCACGGGCTTTCCATTTCGGAGGAAAAATCCATATTATGTACATTCTCGAAGAAAAGAAGGTTTCCTTTAGGAGACAGTGTTACACTAGCAGGCCACTCCTTTAGAGTTGTCAAAAAGGCCAAATACTTAGGGCTTACTTTGGACCAGACATTGACATGGAGTCACATATACAGACAGTACTAGGGAAAGCGGGAAAGTACTTTAATGTCCTGCTTCCTAGACGGGCAAGCGATAAACACACTATTACTCCCTATACAGGTATTACAAAATAAATGTCTTAGGTTGTGTTTAGGTTTTTTAAAAAGCATACCAACGGATGTGATCCATTCAGAGTGTGGGGAGTTGTTTGCGGAACAAAGAACGGAATTGTTGTGTAGTAGGTTTCTTTTAAAACTTTCGTCTTCTAATAGCGAAATGTACAATAAACTCAGTCAGTTAAATTTAAAAGATCTGACAAATCGTTATTGGAGACATAAAAATTCCCCTTTATTAGCTTCGAGCTTCAGAAATGTAAATCATTTGAAGCCAGTTATTTATTCATCAGATAAACCTATTAGCTTTCGTACAAATTATTCTTTACTTAAACAATCTAAACCGCAAGTAATTTTTTTGAAAGATTATTCTACATTCCCAAAACAAATAAGAAATAATTCTTTTATACATGATTTATACGAAATGGTTCCGGATTCGCATGTAATTTACACGGATGGCTCGAAGATAAATGAAGAGGTGGATGGTGCATTTTATGATCCTGACAGGAACGTGAGTTTCATGTTCAAACTATCGGCATTCGCATCCGTGTATACCGCAGAATTAACAGCAATTTATGAAGCATTGAAATATGCTCTGCGACTCCCCCTAAAGGATTTTACTATTATTAGTGACAGCAAATGCGCACTGGAAAAAATTGAAAACTGGAGTCTAGCCATGAATCTAATCATATACTTATGAATATAAGCAGGACACTTTTTCAATAGCATACCCAAAACAATGAAGTGCATTTTATTTGGATCAAGCTCACTGTGGCATCAAGGGAAACGAATCGGTAGACTCACTGGCAAGATTAGCTGTATCAGATGGCATAGATTTAGATTTAAAAGTTCCGCACACTGACTTAAAAAGATGGGTACGCATTAAAATAGATACGGTGAGACAAAATCAGTATACACAATCCAATAAGGGCCGTTTTTATAAAGAATTATTTCCACTAGCCGCCCACAAATTGTGGTATAAAGGAAATTCCACGACAAAACTGATTGTGATGCATATAACTAGGTTGCGTTCCAATCATAGGATATGCAAGGAGTATTTGCATAAAATTGGTAAGACCTCCTTTCCTATATGCGGCAGCTGTGGGGAAATCGAAAGTCTGGAACATATTGTAATGCGGTGCAGTGCATACGAATCAGAAAGACGCGAGATGTTCTACAACTTTGAAACAATTACCCGCTTTCCTATTAATTATAAGGAAATGCTTATAAAATTACAGTAAAGTATTATAGTAATAAGTATTATAGTAAAACTTATAAAATTCTTGGAGAATTTTTGTATTTAATATATTGTGGATATCCAGCTCGGTGAGTTTCTTAATATCTAGCTGTAGCTTATTTGTAGGATTAGTAGTAACGGTGTGCGAGGAATATCAAGTACTCCACCCCATGGTGTATCTGTGTGTGTGAGTGTTGTGTGTTTGCGCGCGCGAGTGCATAGTGTGTGTTTGCATTTCTAGATGTGATATAAGAACATATATATTGTATATAGTATTTAATTCTTGTTATTTTAGGTATGCATGTATTTACGAGTATTAGAATGCAAGTGTTTATTTGCGTGAATGGTTAAGTTTATAATTTTATAGGAATGAATGACTTGTGTGAATGAGTGTGGGGGTGACCAATACCGGCCAGGGGTGGCAACTTTTGGTCGTGTGGGTTGTCTTCCTATACGTTTTTAATTCTGGGAGCCACTGTCTCTTGGAGGGGGGGGTCTTAGACGGGATTTGCTACCCCGGCACCTGTATGCATGTGAGTGTGATAGCAGATGTACATATTTTTAATTTAGGTTTAAGGATATTTATCCGAATGATAGATTTTTTTATTCATGAATGCATTTATTTAGACGAATGTTTTCTGTTGAAAGGTATAAGTGTAATCACAGACAGGATTGTGTTGTATGAGACGATGGAGCATGTTTTCGCAACGCACCCACCGGTGCTGGATATCTTACATTAGTGATGGTTTCCTTTTTTGCATATTATGGCTGATGGCGAAAGCTAATGCAAAAAAAAAACAAGCAAGTTGACTGTTATACAGTTAAACCTACCAGAAAATACCAAGAACTGAGAAAAAATGATAAATTATGTTGTTTCGGCATTTAGTTATAACACTCTACCAATTAATTATAATGAGATTGTAGAAGATTGTGTAAACAAAGATATTGTACTGATTGTGCAAAAATGTGACATTCAAGTTGTGGAAAGGTATTTCTCAAAAACTGGAAAACCATACCAGGAAGTATAGATATCGAAAAGACAGGATTGGTCTCTACCAATAATGTAATTCCTCATGTCTTACGGAAGAGAGCTAACATAACCAACAGGCTATTGTCATATACAGTAAAAGAAATAGAACCCCCATCTCTAATGTATGTACTATCTGCAAAGAAACGACAGTTAGAACTAGAAGAGGTGGATTTAAAAAGAAGGAAGATAGACTATATACAGAAAACTACAACTCTTATAGAGGAATACAAGCAACTGGTGGAGAAGGAAAACGAGTTGACCGAATTTAAAAATAGGTTAATAAACACCTTAAAACACACTGGAAGAATCTGGACACAACTGGTGTGTACAATGTTTCTGCGCTTACCGTAAACAACAAAGGAATTTTACATATGTAGGAGTCCTTGCAGAAAAAGAAAGGTGCAGGAACGTATACCTTTTTAAAACGGTACCGCAAAAATATATTTGTAAGTGCGTATTCTAATAAAGAAAAACATAAAGAAGATGGTTACATTATAATACCAAAAAATGGGTTGGATATAATTTCCTCACACACCAAGAAACCATTTTTAACATTTACTACGAATGGTGTAACAATTTACAAAGGAAATTCATTTGCCAAAATAGAGAAGATGGAATTTTGCACAGACATGTGGAAAAATATGCAAGATTTCGCTTTTACACAAGAGGAGATGGAGAAGTTTAACGATATTACAAAGCAAGAAATAAAATGTCGTGTTAAAGTTACTGAGTGCAACCGGCTAGAAGAATTACCAGGAGGAACAGAACTACTAATTATAGGTCGTAAACTAATTACTCATAGAAATAAAATCCGATATATACTACAATTCGACAATATAGGGACATTGTACATATCCAATTACTGGTTAGAAAAAGAAATAGAATGTGGAAATATAGATTTAAATTATAAAATAAAAATTAAATTGGATGGACTTAAAACTACTTTAAATAAAAACAAAGGAAGGATTGTATTGTGTGTGTAAATTATGTTGTATATTATTAACAAAATAAAAAAAAATAAATAAAAAAAACGCTGTTTTTCTCTATATCCCCCTCCACCAAAGTAGTTGAAACTATCAGAGACATTTTCCGTGGTAGCCTGCTTAATTTCGTGGTCATCGACCGGTTTCGGGCGTTCGCCCATCTTCAGGATGCGTTCTTCAGACAGTGTGCCAACACAGACTCGTACAGAGACTTAGTTTCACACTAATTGAGGTGTATTCTTAAATACTAAACTCTTAAACTAGGTAAAGGGATGTGGCCAGATGGGTGGGAAAACACGTGTTTGGGTTGTTAAAGGGCAAATTCTTTTCTTACAGTGGACGCGGGGGTCTAATCTTTAAACTCTGTTGTTGAAGGGAGACTTATTTCACAATTAACTAACCAAAATATCAAGAATATACAAAAAATAAAAAATAAGATACACAAAATAAATCTAAATACAATTAAACAACGATTAAACTAACATTTTAAAATTCATTCATTCGTTAAAACTGAACGATTTTTTATATAATTAAGTTAAGTTTTCCAGTTCCAAAGGATTAAGAAATTCCAGTCATTCTTTCACTTTTTCACGCAACCCTCACATCCTCGCAAGCATGTATACCTAATTATGTTTTCTTATATAATTAAGTTTTTTATTATGCATCCCACAAACCATGTCACATCATCACTCACATACATCATCCAAATACGCACTTTTTTTTTTTAACATATATATATATATCTAAACTAGTAAATTTATATGTACATAGTAGATTTATATGATACATAGAACTAACCTAAACTTAAAATCTATTTAAGAACTATTTGTTGCGTGTGTAATTGTGTTTCTGTTGCTATTGTGGGAAGAGTGTTCTGAATAATGGTTCACTAGCATATTTTGTCTGTTCATTTATTAAGTTTTGTGTTTTTCGCTTATATATTTCGAGTTGTTCTACTATGTCAAGTCGTAGTCCTTTGTGGCCAGAGTGTATTAGTTTCATCGTGGTCGTTATGTCATCGGGTTTGTGTTTGTTAGTTTTTAGGTGATTGGCGTAATTTGAGTCAACTTTGTTGTATTTGTATGATCTGATGTGTTCGGTAAATCGTTCTTTGATTTTTCTGCCGGTCTGCCCCACGTAAATGTTGTCACAGTCCGGACACTTCAACTCGTAGACCCCACTGCTGTCATACACGTCAGTGAACTCGGTACGAGTGCGGAGTTTTTTGCCTAATTTGTTGTTTGTCCGGAAGGATGTCTTAATGCCCAGTTTTTTGAAAAAATTTGTGAGTTTGTACGTGTGTCTTCCACAAATTTTCGAAAAATCAAGGAACGATTTACCGAACACATCAGATCATACAAATACAACAAAGTTGACTCAAATTACGCCAATCACCTAAACACTATAAAACACAAACCCGATGACATAACGACCACGATGAAGCTAATACACTCTGGCCACAAAGGACGACGACTTGACATAGTAGAACAACTCGAAATATATAAACGCAAGGCACAAAACTTAATAAATGAACAGACAAAATTTGCCAGTGAACCATTATTCAGAACACTCTTCCCACAATAGCAACAGAAACACAATTACACACGCAACAAATAGTTCTTAAATAGATTTTAAGGTTAGGTTTAGTTTTAAATCTACTATGTACATATAACTTTACTAGTTTAGATATATATATATTTAAAAAAAAAAAAAATGCGTATTTGGATGATGTGTGAGTGATGATGTGACATGGTTTGTGGGATGCATAATAAAAAACTTAATTATATAAGAAAACATACTTAGGTATACATGCTTGCGAGGATGTGAGGGTTGCGTGAAAAAGTGAAAGAATGACTGGAATTTCTTAATTCTTTGGAACTGGAAAAACTTAGTTTAATTATATAAGAAATCGTTCAGTTTTAAACGAATGAATGAATTTTAAAATGTTAGTTTAATCGTTGCTTAATTTTATTTAGATTTATTTTGTGTATCTTATTTTTTATTTTTTGTATATTCTTAATATTTTGGTTAGTTAATTGTGAAATAAGTCTCCCTCCAACAACAGAGTTTAAAGATTAGAACCCCCGCGTCCACTGTAAGAAAAGAATTTGCCCTTTAACAACCCAAACACGTGTTTTCCCACCCATCTGGCCACATCCCTTTACCTAGTTTAAGAGTAGTATTTTTTTTTTTTTATACTGTTTATTTACAGAGGTAAAATTACAGTAGAGTTGGTTTACCATAGTAATAATAATAATAATAATACAAATATAATTAAAGAACATTACTAAAGTCACAAACATAGGTATATATCTATTTTAAACTAACTAACAAATAAGTGAAAAGTAAAGAAAACTGGAATTAAACTAAACAAAAAACAAAATAAAAGAATACCTGGGAGACTAATATTAAAAATAAAATAAAATTCAATATGTGGCTAAACTTAACTTAAGTATTACAATCGTGCTTAACAGACAGAAAAGTATAATTACTCCAAATTATCGGAAATAAATCTAAGTCTAATAAAAGATTTAATAAAGTAAAATAGTTTATTCAGGTAATCAACATTCAGTGGGTTTAATATTAAAGTAATATTATTGTCGGTTATACAATTCAGGTATCTATCTCTTGGAGTGGTGTAATATGGGCACTCAAAAAACACATGTTGGAGCGTCTCCGTTTCCTCGTGATTGCACTTTGAACACCGTGCTTCGGTGTTTAACCTGTATGTGGTCCGGTTTGAATACAAGATGACCATCTTGCTAGGTGATACTCTCAACTGACTGATCAATCTTTTTCTTTCAAACGGAACGTTCCATTTTAAGTACGGCTGTACACAGTTAACAAAATAAATATTTTTATATAAACAATTGTAAGTGGAACCGGCCACACGAGAGACATCCTCCTCCAACAGTGCCTTCCTATATTGCCTTAGCATGTTGCTTTTATGGGTAATAATCAGATTGACATCTTGCTCATTCCACAGCCATTCATTCGTAACCTATACCAACAATAATCTCTCGTAGCTGACTCACCCAATTGAATTTTGCTCTATTGGCATTACTTGAGTTATCCAGAGAAATTAATTTATTAAAACATATGCGTGGTAATCTATTGCCGCACATGAGCAGAATCTTGATCCACCATTTAATAGCCATTTTGACTACATGAAATTTTATTGGTATTATACCCGTTTCCTTCCTGACTATATAATTTGGAGTTTGCTTTGGCCAGAAAAATAATGATTTAAAATATTTCATTTGAATAAGTTCCAGGTTTTCTAAATATCTGAGTGCCCATATTTCACAGGAATACAGCAAGACGGACCTTACTAGACTGTCGAACAATGTTAACCTGAGGTTCCAGGATGACGATTTGGAGCTGTAAATAATTTTAGTTACAGAGTTAATTGCCATAGCTGATTTGGTTATCATATCCTGACAAGTTAAATGAAAAACTCCTGAGTTTGAGATAATAATGCCTAAAGGTTCGAATCCAGCCGTGCTACTCTTAGATTTTCTCTTCCTAGGAGCCTCTACAGTTCACTGTCCGGTGATGGAGAGTGTTGTCTGTAACGGGAGAACACTGTCCGGAGGCCGGCAGTGCATGAGAAGGCTCAGGGCGCAAATGACCTCAGATGTTGAGACGCCTTAAATTAAAAAAAAAAAAAAAAAACAAAAAAAAAAATGCCTCTAAATAAATAGCGGAAGGAACTAGTTATTTCAATTCTAGTTTTTCCGTAAAAGAGACTTTCATTTTTCAAACGACCAGGACCCCTCCCAAATATAACCGTCTTTGTTTTAGCTATATTTACTTGTAATAAATTTTCATTACAATATTTAATTAAAATATTTAACTTTTTCTGGGCATCCACTAGCGTATTAGAAAACATTACCAAGTCATCAGTATAAAGAAGGGTGGCAATGCCGGTCTTATGGTCAATACTAACTGTATTACAATTATTCCCTAGTAAATAATTTTCCAAGTCATTGATGAAAATTGAGAAAAGCAAAGGGGATATAGTATCCCCTTGCAAAACCGCACGGAGAACTGGAAAACACTCTGAATAGCCTTGCTGAGATTTAACTTGAAAGTTAGCCACACGATAGAGGTTTTGTAAAATTGTGATCCACTTTCTACTTATGCCGAAATCAAATAATTTTCTCCAAAGGAGGTTATGGTTCACCATGTCGAAAGCTTTCTTAAAATCTACAAAAGTAGCATAGATTTTCCTTCTAGGTCTCATAATTTGGATGCTTACTAAGCTAGACAATATAAATAAACTATCCGAACACCCTCTACCTTTCCGAAAACCGTTCTGATTTTCCAAAAGTGGATTACAGTACTCAGTCCAATTAGCCAGACGGTTACAGAGTACTTGCGTAAAAAGTTTTGTTAAAGAGTTTAACAGAGATATGCCTCTGAAATTTTCTGGAGACTTGGGATCTCCCTTTTTATATAGTAGACACAGGTACGATTTTCCCCACGCCGGTGGCACTTTTTCATCATTTAAAATGTTATTAAACAAATTTTGTATAAAAATAATTGCATTACCCGAGAATAGTTTATAAAATTCATTAGTTAGATGATCGGGCCCGGTGACTTATTGGTTTTGCTTTGATTTATGGCTAGTTTAATTTCATTAATAGTGAAGCTAGCGTCAAAAAAGGGGTGCAGCACGTCACTTATCCAGAATATAGAAGAAGGAACAGAACTACACTGATGTCTAAAATATTCATTCCAGACTGAAATATTAATTTCATTAGGTTGCTTCGATTTGCTGTTACTTAAGTACCTAATAGTTTTCCAAAAAGATTTAGCGTTATTAATATTATCCAAAGTAAGCGACATATTCTCATAGTAGCTAGATTTAGCATCCCTAATGGTTTTCTTGTATTGTATTTTTTTTTCTATAAAATCGGAATAAATTTTGGGATCATGTTCATTAGCTAAATAGGTTTTATAAGCAATTTTCATTGACGATTTTGCAGTTTGACACAATGAAGTAAACCATGGCCTATTAGGAACTTTCTTCGTATTAAAATTATGAAAAACTTTATTTTGAAAAATACTAAATTCCCAGGCTAGATCTTTTATTACATTCATCAGATAATTATACATGTAATCTACATCGCCCTTCTGGGGGAAATTAACCTCTTTTAATTTGGAAGAGTATAGTTTGGCTTTTGTATCGTCCCATAAAGTAACTATGTCCGATGTTTTATTAATATTATTAGCTTTTAGTTTTTTTGTTTTTTGTTTTTTAATGCTAGACTAGTGACTATAAACATGTTTATCAGTTAAAAGTAGGAGACACGGCAGGTGGTCAGAAAGAATTACAGAGTCGATAATCTTCATGTCTTGCACACAGCTTAAACCGAGGAAATTAGACCATACTAGGTCAATACTACTTCGACCAATTGGACTCAGAAAAGTAAAATTGCCTTGCGGTTTGCGGATCACTTTTAGTACGCCCATTCAATACTGTGAAACCATTATTTCCCATAAATTGTAATAGTTCTTTCCCTCTGCCATTTACCACTAAGTCTCTTGAACCACGAATGTTAGATAAAGGTAGTTCGTAACATATCTGAGGGTCAATTTCATTCAATAGGCCAATTCTACAATTAAAATCTCCTCCAATAAAAATTTCCGAGGATGGATAAAGATAACTAATGTCAGATAATATATACTCCACTGAATGAAGGGCAGCTTTTAAATCGTCATCCGGCCCAAAGTAAACATTGCCAATGATATATCTAAATAAGTGTGTATACAATAGTATGAAGATCCAAGAGCTACTACTAAACAAAACTTTATAAGAGTAAAATTTACTAATTAATGCAATAATACCACCACTAGCCCTCCCACGGTAATTGTGTTTTACAGCAGCGATATGAACTGAATTATAATTTGAGAAACAGTTATTCAAATACAGGGGTTCAGAGAGAAGCCAAGTTTCATTTAGAAAAATCACGTCGTAAGAGGTGATTTCAGCAAGTTGAGCACTGTCCAAAAAACCAAAATTAGAATAACCATGAATATTCCAAAACATTACCTTGACACATTCCGGACCTTGCCTTAACGTACTAAAAAAAGAGTTATCTGAGGTGTTAGGTTGACTGATTCTGCATCCAAAGTCCGTTTCCGTGTTTCTATCCCCTTCCAGCCCATCAGTTGGTTGCTATGATAACCTTCTACTCCTCTTCACCTTCCTCCCCGTACCAGTTCTTCTCTTGTCTGGATCAAATTCAGAGGAATCTGTACTATATCCCTCTTTGGGAAAATCCGTATCTTGCCTTATTATAATAGCTGCGGAGTCCTCCTTAACTCTGATGTATACTTTGCCCCCTCTGAACCAAGTAAATCTTACAACACCTTCTCCCTGCAATGACTTAGCCCTTTTGAATAATTGTCTATTGTGATAAGACATCGCCTCATTAATGAAAATTCTGGAGTCTTTTTGCTCAGTGGTAATACTGGGATTTAGTGACCCTAAATTTAGCGACTTCTTTTTGACTTTGCTTATCTTAATAAAATTTACTTTATCTGCAAATCTCACAAATTTGTAAACAATAATATTAATGAATTTATTTTTAGACTTAACTCTGTAAAAATTGTCTAGCATTTTGTCTTCAAAATTAAATTCAAAATAAGTGCACAAACTGTGAAAAATATCAACGAGGTTTTCACCTTCGTTATAAGGGATGCCATAAACGTGAACAAATTTCCTCAGTTTATCCTGTTCAAATGTTTCTAATCTGGTTTGTAATTTGTCTATTTTCCTATGTAATAATTTATTTTCTTTGCTCAAAGTTTTAAATTCCTCGTTATAACTGTTTATTGTTGAAATCACATTTTCATAAATAGATGCTAATTTCGTCTGTTCAGCCTTAATATTAGCTACCTCTCGATGTAGAACTTCAAAACCTTCTAACAGTCTGTCTAATTTAGCTTCCATTGAAACGATGTTTGTAATTGACACAATAAAAATTCAGAAAGTAAACACAGTTTTATACTCTAATAGGTGACTGTGTGTATATATATATGTATATAATAGAGTAAGGAATATAGTACGTACGACAGTTCCAAGAGAAATGATAAAGTGGGCGTGGCTTCCAGGGTCCCTTGGTGTGCCCCACTACTACTAGGACATGATTGTCACCACTGAATTCGGCACATAAACAAATAAGCGAGTCACAAAGTACATTTAATTAAAGCAAAGAGTTTGGGTTTTAGCACACTTTATTTTTTTCTATTTTTTACGAATTATGAGATAGTTTTAAATAGAAAAAAGTAAAAAATATCACTGTGCGGTGTGAAATGCAATTCTGCATCAGACGTTGTAAAATTTACTTCAAAATTACTGCAACAAACCACTTTTTTACTTCAAAACAGCGCAAATAAAGTCAATACGTCTGTTCACTTTGAATGCACGAAACCAACTCCCAAGAGTTTAGTATTTAAGAATACACCTCAGTTAGTGTGAAACTAAGTCTCTGTACGAGTCTGTGTTGGCACACTGTCTGAAGAACGCATCCTGAAGATGGGCGAACGCCCGAAACCGGTCGATGACCACAAAATGAAGCAGGCTACCACGGAAAATGTCTCTGATGCTTTCCAGCTCTGCGGAACCAACCACCACAACAAATAGTTGAAACTATGGTAGCTGAAAGCATGGTAACCTTTGTTTCTTATGGAAGAGAGCTAACATATCCAACAGGCTTGCCATATGCAGTAAAAGAAATAGAACCCCCATCTCTACCTGTTATTAGTTACTATCTGCAAATAAGCGACAGCTGAAACTAGAAGAGGACGATGCAAGAAATAAAAGGTCGTGTTAAAGTTTTTGATGCAACCGGCTACAAGAATTACCAAGACTAGTAATTCTGGTAAGTCTTAAACTAGTTACTTATAGAAATAAACTCCGATATATACTACAGATCGAAAATATGGAGATATTGTACATATTTAATTGCTGGTTAGTAAGAGAAATGCAAGACAGCTTTAGATTTTGACTATAAAATAAATTAAATTAGATAAGTTAAAACATATTACCAGTAAACATAAAAAGAAAGATTTGTATTGTGTGTGCAAATTATGTATATTATTAGCAAAATAAAAATAAAATTGTAGTATAAGGGATGGATTTTGTAATTAAACAAAATATCATGTTTGTATTATTTATAATAGAACCGCACACATCTATGTATTATGGGAGAAAAAATGATAGAGAAAACGGAGATCAATTTTTACTTTTAATTGTTGTAATTATTTCCTTTCTTTTTTTCTTTTGGATTGTAAAAATAGAGAAACATTTATTTATTTTTTTTTAAATTATTCACTTAACAGCATGTAGTGCTAGCGCACGTGTATGTGTGCAGGGGCGCGTAAGGCTGGATTAGGAATGATCTGACGCTGCAAAAATACTTCTGTGTAATAATTTCCGTCTAATAAAAACAAGTTAAAACATTAAACAGAACTAAAAATGATTTTTTTTTTTTGTGGGGGAATATTTTGATAAATTTCTTCTAAATACTACAGAATATATTTATCTTTCTGATGAGTCGATGTTTATCAGCCAACCTGTTCATATCACGTTTATTTGCTCTGCCTTTTTTTTTTAATTTTGATGCGGTTTTTGAAACTTTTGGAAAGTTATTTTTGCACTCAAAGATTCAGCTTCTAATTTTCTGTTGATTGATGATTGTGATTTAACAGTTAGTTCGTGTTTAATGACAAAAAAAGAGAAAAAAAGGAAAAAATAAGCAATTATTATCTGACTGTGCTTTACTATTAATGAGAGAATAGCAAGTTAAAGTTTGGACTCTTAAGTGTAAGTAAACAGCATTGTTGATCAATTCTCTCGATTGGAAAAGAGAATTATTTCTCTTTCTCTTCTCTCTTCACCTTTTATTTAATTCGAACATACAGAAATTTCATCATTTCAATTTCTTACTTCTTGGCTTTTTTCATTAAATTTAATTTTGCATCTGTAAGCTGTGCATATATTTTGCTTTGGACGTAAATACTGTCTTGCATGCCACCAAAATCTGCCAATTCTTCTTCCTCTAAAACTGATTCAGTTAATTCACCGACTTCTCGTACAAAGAGAGCTAGAAGCTCGCCAGTTTCAGAAAAAAGTACTAAAAATAGCATGGCCCCAACTCAAGAGATTACAATACGACAATCGCACAACTTGTTGAAACAATGACTAACGTCATGAATAAATTGCTGGATTCAAAACTTGCTTCTCTTGCAACTAAAGAGGAATTTAAAGTTCTTCATGAGGATTATCGTGCACTTAAGGACGAAAATCGTCAATTAAAATGCGAAATACAATCTTTAAAGTTGATATGTGAGAAAACTAATAAAACTATGGACATATTAGATTCTAAATCACGTCGAAATAATTTGATTTTTAGTGGCATTAAGTTTATCACAAACGATAATTTAAATCAGACTGTGATTGAGTTTTGTAACAATGCCCTGAAGGTTGATATTAGTGCCGAATTCGTATATGTACGTCCTTTAGGTAGAAGAGAGGCGGTGAACAGACCTTTATTAGCAACGTTTGTCCGTTTTCAAGGTAAATTGAATATTTTGAGAGCGTCTAAAATTTTAAAGAATACAGGTTTTGCAATTTTTAATGATCTTTCGGAGAATGTGAGGAAGAAGCGTCCTAAGCTGTTGCTTATTAGAAAGGAAATTCAACGAAGAAACCCACATTTAAAGGTCTATGTGAATCGCTTGTACAATCTGTTGATCATCTGTACAATCACATAGTTTTGAATGGTGTCCTGTTCAAGGTCTGAAGTATGGCGGTGATGACGGAGTGAAGAAAATAAATGAGGTGACTGCTAGTGATATGACATCCTTTATAGCAGAGGTTTTGTCTAATACTTTACCTAGTGTTCATTTCTCTAATAGTGTATTTACAATGTCTACTTCCACTGCTCCAAGTGCTGTTCATCCACCTGCATGAGTCAGGTATCTAACACCATGGCTACAACCTCTACATGTGTATCGTTTAATTCGTTATCAATAATTGCCTATAATATATCAGTTTCTAAGTTCTTAAATTGTATCATGTCATTTGATATCTTTGTTTTCACTAAACTTTTTTTATAGAAGAAAATTTTTGTTCATATAATAAATATTTCCCAGAATTTAATCTCGTCTGTGTTTCACGCGTAAAACTGACGGTGTGGTCGAACTAAGAATGGGTGGTATGCTACTTGGCATAAAGTCTAGCCTACCAAGAAACTTAGTTCACTTCTCACTAATTAATAATAAACATCTAATATGCATTAAAGTTTTATCTCCTAATTTGTTTATTATACCAATATACCTACACTGCAGTTCTTGGGAGGAAGATTTTCAATGCTCGCCACATCTGGACGTATCGATATCAGGTTATACAAAAATTTAATTTCTAAACATGTATTCTTAATAATATAATTTCTAAACAGTGAATGTAATTTCCAAACTGTGGTATTTACCTATAATTTTTGTGTTCTCAAAAGTTATTTTATTTTGGTTATTTCTTTTTTTCTTTCTATTTATGCCACTTCTTTTTCTGTTTACACACTTTTTTTTCCTTATTTTATCTTATTATGTATATATAAATTTATGAATGTAATATCGACCCCGGCTGACGGATTATTCCAAGCCGTAAAATACTTTGTTTCATTTATCATTTGTATTTTCAAGGCATAATAAAGTATTTTTTTTTTTTTTATTATTATTATTATTATTTATCTTTCTAATCGGCACCAATTACAACAAGTTTGGGGGCCAAACACTTGTATGTTTGCACTATTTTTTGTTTTGTTATAAACAGCTCAAAAATATTACATTTTACCCAAAATATTACATTTTAACCTGACCAAAATCCCAAGACATTTAACACAATACATTCTCTATTGTCTAATCATTCGTCATGACTCATTAGCACATCCACAACTCTAGGAGTAAAATTCAATCTGTTATTCACTAAGGAAGTTACTTCTAGGTGTTGTATAAATCCCATTAATTTAATAAATTCTCTAAGGGAATTATATATGTAAATTGAATAAGTATATTGAATTTGTATATTTTGAATTTGTATTGAATAAGTATATTAAAACTTGCATTCCTGGTGAAAACTCAATTTTGAAAATTTGAAAAATACTCCTTCTTGCAGCTATGAGTGAATGTAATAAAGCAGGAACTCAAAGTGATTTATAAATTCTGGTTAAACTCAACTGTCAGCTGTGAATAAGACAGCTATACAGCTCATACCAACATCCTAGGGTGTTTATGGCAGCTCGTTGCCGGAATGCGACTCCATCCATACCGTTTATATGTTGACAATCATGAGTTTTGCTATCCGTTGTTTAGCACATGTTGCTTGGCTTAAAACCTGGCTTCATTCTCGGGTGGAGTTAAGCTGAATAGTGTTCCCTGGAAAACTACAACTATTAGCTAGCGATAGATGTATAGTAATCTGCTCTCACTCTCACGATTCTCCTTCACTCACACAACTCTCTCACACTCACACGAATCTCTCTCACTCACACGACTCTCTCTCACTCACACGACTCTCTCTCACTCACACGACTCTCTCTCACTCACACAGCTCTCTCTCACTCACACAACTCTCTCACAGTCACACGAATCTCTCTCACTCACACAACTATCTCTCACTCACACGACTCTCTCTCACTCAAACGACTCTCTCTCACTCAAACGACTCTCTCTCACTCACACAAATCTCTCTATCGCACTCACACAATTCTCTTCCTCACTCACCAAGCTCTATCACTCTATCTCTTCACTCAACAACTCTAACTCTCTCTCACTCACACAACTCTCTCACACTCACACGAATCTCTCTCACTCACACACGACTCTCTCTCACTCACACGACTCTCTCTCACTCACACAGCTCTCTCTCACTCACACAACTCTCTCACAGTCACACGAATCTCTCTCACTCACACAACTATCTCTCACTCACACGACTCTCTCTCACTCACACGACTCTCTCTTACTGTGGTTAACTTTAAAATACTTTTAACCGATTTTGCTAAATCATGGAATACTATCAATGCTTTTAGTGTGTTTACTACTGTAGTTTTAAGAGATGAGTACATTACTCATCATTAATGGAAATGCCCTTTAAATAGGAGTTTACCGAGCAGGGCCCCTTAATTATCTCTTATCAATTTTCTGGAAAATCATCATTTATGTTTGTACTTAGTGCGCGAATTTTAAAACAAAATCTTCGGAGAAACTTGCGAACAAATGCAGAAATAAAACACATTCTGTAACCTTGCACTTCCGGTTGGTGGAATTGGATAAAAAAACGGTGTATCAATTTGGGCTTCCTGCAATTTTTTTTTTGAAATATTCTGATACACGAAACACACACCCACGAAACATTGGTTAAAACAATTTTGAGTTGGCTTCTAACTGTGATACGAAGTAGTGCTTTCAAAGTTCTTGCTATTATTGTGTACTGTTTAAAATTACTCTGTTCTATAGTGCTCACATTTAAAACTTTAGCATTTTCTTTCAATTTTTACTATACATCGCATCCTGGCAATAATAATGATGTGAAAACTGGAATGAATTCATTTAAAAATAGTACCTCTAGCCAGCTAGGTATTACGAAAATTACAAGAATGGATTTAAACAAATCAGTTGGCGACTCAAGAAAGAGAGAACGTGATAACACACCTAATCAATCTGCAATTAAAAAACAAGGTAAATATTATATTGATATTAGTCCAATAGAAACAAAAAATAGATTTGAACCTTTATCGAGCTCGAATATGTTAGAAAATGAAAATGAAATAGTTGAAACAGTAAAAATTCCTCCTATCTTTTTGCATAATGCAAATGATTACAAAAAAATTTTGGAAGACTTACAAACGAAATGTAGAAGCCCGTTTAAACTAAAGTTACAGGTAAAACCCTAAAGGTTATGCTAACATCTACTGATGATTTTAGAGTAATTACAAAATATTATGACGATGAAAAGATAGAATATCATACCTTCTCAACTGAAAAAAACAAAAACCTCTCTGTGGTTTTACGAGGGGTCCCTTTTACCTTACGGATGAAGAAATAAGAGAAGAACTACAAAAAAAATATCCAGTGACTTATGTCAAACGGATTATTAACAAAAATAATCTTCCGACACCCTTAGTAATGGTATCGCTAATTAATAATGAAATAGCGAAAAGTATCTTTAATCTGGATAAATTTCTTCACTCGATTATAAAGGTAGGACCTAAAAGTAAATCTAATGGAACTATACCCCAGTGTTCTAATTGTATGCGCTATGGGCATACCAAAAATTATTGCAAACTAGAAAGCAGATGTATAAAATGCTTAGAAAACCACCATTACACAAAATGTCCACTAGGGCGTACAAAAGATCCAAAATGCGAATTTTAAACAATGCCCCTATTACATAAAGATAGCAAAGAGTGTTCAAAAAGAACAAGACAAAATAATTTATAACCCTGGAAAAAGACGCTCGGCCACACCAGTAACTGGTAATAAAACGTTCGCATCGCTCTTTAAAAGCCAAATAGAAGACACTAATCAAAATGCAAACCAAAATGATAATATATTCACAACTATTATCAAGGCAATAATAAACGCTGTTACACCTTATCTCCCACAGATAATAACTACAATTACAAATATTTTTTCCGCTATTAACCTTAATAGTACAGCACCCTAGGTATATGTTTTCTTCAAATAAATAAAAATTAAAACGTACAATTTATAGTACAGCTCGCAGAGGCAGTTAAAAAAAATAAAAATGAATTCTAATATAATCGATACCAATAAATTAAGAAACCTCAAATTACTAAATAGGAATGCCAATGGTATAATCAGTAAAAGAAATGAACTGCTAATCTATCTCCAGTCCCGTGATATAGATATCGCCTGTATCACCGAGACGCACCTATCCGAGAATGTTAAATTAAAAATTCCTGGTTACAATGTGTTTAGAAAGGATCGTCTCTCAGTTACAGCATCAGGAGGGGTTGCCTTATTTATTAAGAAAAATATTCCACATAGCGAGTTCATCTTGCCCACATTAAATCATATAGAAGCTATTGGAGTGTGTGTTCATTCGCAGCTTCCTCTAAATATAATTTCAGCTTATAAGGCTCCAAACAAGAAAGTAACGGAAGATGAAATCTCCAAGTTATTCCAATATATGCCACACAGTGTTAATAGATGACCTAAATTGTAAACACACCGACTGGGGATGTAGAAAATCTAATTCAAACGGAACGAAATTAAACAAAATAATAACTAAATTCGGAATTAATGTTTACAGCCCTAGTGAACCTACCTTTTTCAGAAACGGACGCATGCCAGATATATTAGATTATGGTTTTCACTAAACAATTTCATTCGCAGATATATCTTACGACTGAAATGTCGCTGGACTCCGACCATCTTCCTGTTCTAATAAGCTTCAGCACTGCAATTGAGCGGTTACCCCAGAGACCATCACTCATTAACGGTGTGGTTGACTGGCAACTTTTTCAATCGCACTTAAATGAAACAATAGAAATTAAAAAAAACTCTAATAGTGACACAGAAATAGATAAGGCTATAGAAAGTTTTGTACAATCATTAAAAGAAAGCATTAACAAATCAACTGTAATTAAGAAAGAAACACAACTTTATCCTAAACACCTGGAGTATATTCCGTTAAAAATTTTAAATTTAATAAATGAAAAAAATAGTACTAGGCGTCAATGGCAACGGACAAGGAACCCATCATTAAAAAAGAAATTAAGCCGATTGGTCCACACTGTAAAACTAGAGCTCGATAAATATCGTATTGAAAAATATCAACATTATCTCGCTGATATACATCCTGGCGACAACACCCTTTGGAAAACAACAAAACAGTTATTAAGGAAACCTACAATTATACCGACTTTGCACAGCAATGACAAAATTGTAGCCTCTGATCCAGATAAAGCTAATGAATTTGCAAATTATCTAGAAAACGTGTTTACCACTACTCACCATCAAGATAGTATAGAAGAGGAAGTAAGGGAATACTTACTTGATTCCATTTCAACAGTTGAGTTACCTCTTGAGTACATTACCCCTAACGAAACAACTGAGGTGATCAAAAACATTAAAATTAAGAAATCTCCTGGTCATGACCAATTACCAGCAATAATATTTAAAAAAATTACCACAAAAGCTATAGTATTAGTAACATCCATCTTCAACAGCTGTCTCCGGATAGGGTACTTTCCAGCTACATGGAAACAGGCTGAAGTAATAGTTTTACATAAACCAGGAAAAAATCCGAAATTAATCGAGAGCTATAGACCGATTAGTATATTACCAATTTTATCAAAAATATTTGAAAAGTTAATTAAAATACGATTGGTGACGTTCCTAACAGAAAATAATATTATCCCGGACTTCCAATTCGGATTCCAAAATAAACACTCTACTATACATCAGGTTATGAGACTGCATGAAACCATAGTTAGAGGCTTTGAAAGAAAAGAACACACATTGGCTGCATTTTTAGATTTTCAACAAGCCTTTGACAAGGTATGACACCAAAATGACACCAAGGTTTAATGTACAAAATGAGGAAAGCTGGTTTTCCAAGATATCTATTTGAAATAATCTGCTCATATCTAATTGGCATAACATTTAAAGTTAGATTAAATAATTATTATTCGACATTAAGAGCAATACATGGTGGAACACCCCAAGGATCTGTACTATCACCAATCCTGTTCAACCTTTATCTTTCTGATATCACTTCTGTGCACATTCCTGGTTCCATAGCCCTCTTTGCAGACGATACAGTGGTGTATACTCAGCACAGAGACATCATCGATGCTCGAGAATCTCTTCAAGATAGTTTGCAACTGCTACTGGACTACTTCAAGAAATGGAGAATAATACTAAATATTAATAAATGTGTGCCACAAATATTCACCCTAAGAAGGCCAAAAGAACCACCTCAGTTATTATTTGGCAAACATTTACTGCCATGGAACAGAAAAGATGAAGCAATAAAATATTTAGGTATATATTTAGATCGCCGATTAACCTTTAATTATCATATCAATAAAAAATTGACAGAAGTTCACGCCAGATTAGCTCTCCTATATCCAATCATTAACAGAAAATCTAGATTGAAATCTGAATGCACGTTACTCTTATATAAGTCTATCCTCAGACCCTTACTCACATATGGAAGCGAAATCTGGGGTGGTGCATCACCAACAAAATTACAAAGACTTCAGGTATTTCAAAATAAAATCCTGAGAATAGCAGTAAATGCTCAGTGGTTCATACGAAACAGTCAACTTCATAGAGACTTAGGGCTTTCAACAATTCAGGAATTTATTTATGAAAAATTTAAAAAATATCACTGTAATCTAATTAACGTATCTGGAGCAGTTAAATATAAAATCGGATCACGTTCAAAGCAGCTCCGACTGAAGCCCCGTCTTCTGCAAGATATAGTGAAGTTTTAAATAAGTGGATTAATGACAACAGTGCATCTCATTCTATGTAAATAATTATCTAACTCTCAATGATCTTTAGTACGTAATCATTTTATTCTGTCCTTATGAGTGGTTATGGAAGCTCAGCTTCCTTTGCCATATTGTATGTCTATTTAAAAATACCATGTACAACATAATGTAATGTTGAGTGGTAATAAAATAAAATATATATATTATATATATATAAAAAAAAAAAAAAAAAAAAAAAAAAAAAAAAAAAAAAAAAAAAAAAAAAAAAAACAATTTTGACGTATTAGGGTTCTCTAGATTTGGCGCCCTGGCGGTTGTGAGGCGTGTGAGGCGTACAGTGGGCCCAGATGTGGACTAAGTGCTGAACCTCTTTGGTGGACCCGGGTTCTAGATTAGATTGGGCTCCTCTCAACAAGAATTTCCGATGAAACTCTCTTTCATAAATTTGAAACGATTGCAATTTTTTCGCTTACAGAAATCACAGCGAATTAAAAACTGTCTCCTTGTGGAAGAATAGAGATAGGATGTTCAATAATAATTTTCATCCGATGTGCAGTTTGAATTATTCAGTAAATAATAATACGTATAATTGAGGTAGAATGTTAATGGCGTAAGTTAATATGTGCAAGAGTGAATAGTAAGTAATGTATGTGTGTGTGTGTGTGTGTGTGTGTGTGTGTGTGTGTGTGTAGCAGTGAGTAGAGGGGTGGGCAAGGAGCTCATCTAACTCTGTTAGGAATTATTTATTGTGTAATTGGGGAGTACTACTTGAATATGCACAGACCGTCATCATATGACTCACACACTCTAACCAATTCTGATATAATGACGACACTGTGCTAGTAGAGAGTACTGTTATTATCTTTGTCAATGCCACTTGAAGTAATTGTCCTGTCGATATTTTAGTTGTTTGTCAATATGGAATACAGTTAGGTGAGTTTAGTTTAAGTTAAATTAGAATTGTTTGGAGTGTTAGTGTACTGTCCGTCTAGAGCAGCCATCCTCTGCCGGCACTACTATTGGCTTTCAGCTGAAAGTCAGATAAAGACTGATAACGGCTGCCGCTTATTTGGAGCCGGATAATACACTCCAGTCACTTCACATATTCACTGCCAAGTTAGTCTGAAATAAAGTTCTTTTCCAAATGTCTTTTTTAATAAGAACCTAATGAAATTAATTTAGTTAACACAACGAAACTTACTCGTCTACTATCTTAAAACAAATCTTATTGCAATTAATTCTATCTTGATAATACAATTTTTATAAAAGTCGGAATGAAAATATTTAGGTCTTTAATCTCACCAGGTGGTTTAATTGGCTTTGTAGAGGCAAACCTAAAGTTTCAAAAAGATGTTTGAAATAAAAGAGGTTATGTCATCCTGATAGATATTAGAGGCTATATCTTTAGTTTTTGAAATCCTTTATTTTTGACAGAACTTTTCGGCCCAATGAGAGCATCTTCAGGTTTTAAAATTTCACTGGTAGAGTTCGCAACATTAACATATACTAAACAATCTAAGACGGCCATTGCGAGAAAAGTGAGGAACTGCAGTGAGTAGGGCACCTTGGTAGCGAAGGCCAGAACTAAATGGAGGTGAAACCGCGCGGATATACCACAAGCCAAAAATATAGCCAAAGTTATTTCGTATAGAAATATATTATAATAATTATAGTAATATATTATATTATAGCAATTCCCGGCATAATAAAGTGCGGCTGATATGGGTACCGGGTCATAAAGGGATAGAAGGCAACGGTACAGCCGACCAACTGGCCAGAAACGAAGCTAATAATCTGTCCTTTGGTCCGGAACCTGTCCTAGAGAGCCAAAAGGACAGTGCGGGCGTCTCTGAGGGAATGGATTCAGAAGGAGCGCGACCGGTACTGGAGGTTAAGTCCGGAGGCAAAGCACAGTAAGGAGGTTATGCCAAGTCTGTGTAGGACTAGAACCATGGAGACTCTAGGTCTAGGCAGGAATCATATTTTCCTGATAGCGGGCCTATTCACAGGCACGGTAAGTTCTAGAAACATCTGTACAAGGTGGGGTTAATTAACTCGAAGCCATTGTGCAGATTGTGTCAGGAAGAGCGAACATGTTGTTCGATTGTGTTGCAATCGGCACAATGCAATATGAAGTCTTTGGCACGCTAAGACCGAGGAGATCATATAAGAAGAACTAGTGGGGAAAGCCCTCGACCTCATGAGGAGGGTATTTTCCTGTACTAAACATGAGGAGATATTCATAATAAGCCTGGAAAAATTGGCTGCAGCTCTAGGTTGGAGTCCCCTACTATTCTACTCTAATGTTTAGCGAAGATGGTGAAAAAAAACTTTAATTGTAAAGCTAAATTTGATACTTTGACATGATTGTAATTTTTTATCTTACAGCAGTAAGTAAAAATATAAAATTGTTAGGGAAAATAGTATTGTATTACGGTATGTATACTGTATTATTACAGTATGTATAGTATGCATTATCACAGTATGTATACGTATATGTATTGTGTGTGTAGTTTTAAAGTATATAATATATATATATATATATATATATACATATTATTACAGTATTTATGGTATTATTACTTCATTTATGTCTATTTATCTACCAGTCCATAATTTTTTTTTTTTCTCAATTTCAAGTCTTTATTAATACAAAATGAACTGTTTACAAACAAGGTGAAAATAAAAATAAACTTTAAAGACATCAACCATGGTCTAACGACCGTCGGGTGTAGTGGATATTACATATCAAACAAATACATAAAATTAACTATAAATAAAAAGATTATACAATACTTATGTAAAAGAAAATTAAAGGCTACTTATCGCAATATTATTTAAAATATTATAAAATACAATATAGTTATTACCATAAATTATACTATAAATTATACCAGGCTTCTACCCAGGCTGTAAACAGCTATGCAGTAATTAGCCAACAGTGACCAGTCAGAACCATTTTAAATATTCAACATTTCAGCACTTGAAATGTACATATTGCCAAAATATTTCAATCTGACCTCACACAATCTCGAACAGATGACTAAATAATGATAGATTATTATCGATTATTATCTCATCACACAACGGACAATATTCTTCTGTTCTGTCACCATGATAAGGTGGAGAACTACCTAAATTGATCACACCAGCTCGAGCCTTAATGATCCACTTGATCTTTTCCAATGACAGATTGCTTTTAAAATAATAGTTGTTTCCTAAATTAAAATTAAGCTCTGTAAATACTGTAGAAACTACATTCTGACACTTTAAGCTCAACACTTTTCTTATACTATAACTGGACAGATTTGACTAAACAATCAAAATTACTACTCCATGAAGCTACATTTTTGAGATTAAATTCTAAATTTAGTTGAAATTTATTTACAATATTAGTGATTTCAGCAAACCAAAACAACTTCTCTCTGACAATATGGGTGGCAACTATTTTCGGTAATCTATAATCACTCATGGCAAAAACTTTGACAATATAATTGAAGTGCAATTTAAGGGTGTGAATGTAAATTGGAAAGTAATTAGTTTCATTATAAATAAAAACAGACGGAACAAATACAGGCAATTTGAATAATTTCTTAATGAAGAAACGGTAAAGTTTTTCCAACTCCTCATAATACTCTCCACCCCAAACCTGGCTGCGTAACACGCTATGGAGCGACTTACAGTATTGAATAATTTCAGTTTCGAATAATAATTTACGTTAGTATTTTTTAAAAACCGCATCCATAGAGAGTTCAACCCTTGTTTGGCTTTAGACACCTTATTTTTCACATGTTTAGAGATGACAATTTGGAGGTTAGAGTCACACCCAAGTATTTATATTTATTTACCGTTTCTATCTGTTCATTCCGGTAGTACCATTTCTCATTTTTCGAAAATTTGCTTCCATTCCTAAAAATAACAATCTTAGATTTATTCATGTTAATTTTCAGATTCCACAGACATATATATTTACACAGGGAATTAATCATTCTTTGCAGCATCTGAGGTCGGAGGTCGGCAAATGCTAATAATCTTATCTTTTTGTTTCCGATCAGCACTCCTCCTCCATCTAGACACTCTTCAATATCATTAATAAATAAAGCAAATAAGAGACGACTGAGCAGACAACCTTGCTTGACACCCATTTCTATGCCGAATTCAGTGCCCCTTCCCTCCCTACACCAAACGCATCCTACAGTATCTGTGAAAAGTCCCTCTATTGACCGTAAGAGCTTTGTAGACAGACCCAGATTGCTAAGTTCGAGGAATAGAGCGTAGCGGTCTACTGTATCAAAAGCGCTGGTAAAATCTAAGAAAAAGGCGTACACTTTTTGTCTTTTAGTGTCAAGTTTCAACTTAACTAGATTAATCAATGTAAATATGAATAGTGGAGTAATTTTTCCTACAACCAACTTGAAACTCGTGAAGGATACCATCGTTAGCCCATTCTGTGAACCTTTCTAAAATTAATGCGGAGTATACTTTGCCAACAACATTATTGAAGGAAATACCTCTATAATTTGTGATAACATTGCAATTGTCTTTCTTTAAAAGCTAGATGGTACATAACCAAAATCAAAAATTTCATTAAACACATCCAACAACACTTTCAGAAAATTAGGAGGAGCGAATTTAAAATGTTCGTAAGAGATACCGCCCAGGCCTGGTGCTTTACCACATCCAGCCCTAATCAGTACCATTTCCAACTCGGACATAGTGAATGGCGCGTCGGTTCGATCATTTTGTATAAAAGGTTGGGCATACTGAATTCTACTAACACATAAAGGGGGGGTTATATAAATTCTCAAAATATTTTGTCCACTCTTCTAAATTTATACGATGACTTTTATAATTTGTCCCCTTCAAGGATCTAACACCCTGCCAGAACTCTTTACTATTGTAGCTATTATTAATTTGTTTTAACATCATATCGTTATATTGTTTTTTCTTTGTTTCACACAAACTTTTAAATTCTCCATTTTTCTTTAAGTAATCTAATTTATCGCTCAGCTGATTAGATTTCCTAAACCTTTTTAGACTCTAAAAAGATAATTTCTGAGAGTTCGAACACTCTTTATCAAACCATTTCTCCTTATAAACTACTATCCGCTTTGGGTTCGGATTGAAATTAGCAGCTGTTTTTACAAGATTAACAAGAAAATTAATTTTAGATTCAGTACTGACCGTGAAGAGTTCAATCGAATTTACCAGTTTGCTTAATTTATTTTGATATTTTTCTTTTGAATTGACATCATTACACCATGAGTGATGGTGAGTTTAGGTATGGGAATAGGAACAATTTTGGAATTATTTAAGTTAATATTACATGATATCTCAAGAGGCAGGTGGTCAGAAAATATTTGAGAATCTATTTTAAACTTAGATATACAATGAATAATATCTGCAGTTACACAGCAGTAATCTATGACTGACGATCCACGGCTACTTATGTAAGTGAATTCCCCCTCCAAATCATCCTTCACACGACCATTTAAAAGAATCAAACTAAAGTCATCCAATAATACAATTAAGGCCTTACCATTTTTATTAACAACATTTTCTTTGGATTTCCTATTCAAACTTTCCACTATTGACCTCGAACTTACACAGTGTTTTGAAATTTTTTGTAGACATCCAGTCCTACTGTTAAAATCCTCTATTAAGCAAAATTTTAAGTTACTATTACCATACAATAACTCCGATAATTTTCTGAAATCAAATTCCCAATCATTAACATTCAAATAGACAGGAGTAATATAGACACAATCGTTATTTATATACAAACAAATCACATCACTACCCGACAAATTAACAAAATTTGCACATTGGGAAATCACTCCATTGACCTTGATGCCACACACAGAATCACCTGAAGCTCTCCCCATTGCAGCTCTTCTTGACGCTGGTACCCACTTCAGTACAAAACCAGGGAACAAGTTGTTGAATTTATTTACATCCTTCTCCTCTACATGTGTCTCATAACAATGTCAATTTTGATTGGGTTGGGTATTTTTGAACCAAATTTACAGCCAGCTTTTTCTTTTTATTCAGTATTTAATTTTACATTCGTCAGGTTTGGTTTTAGCTTTACGTTTCGACAATCAGTTTGCCATTTTCAAAAGCTTTTGTACTAATGTCTGTAAAATGATATTAAATTTACAATATATAAGTTATTATTACATTCTATAAACTGTATAATGTAACATTATTTTATATTACCCTTCCACAAATGAAAAAACTTACCTTGACTAGTACTTTTTGCTGACTACTTTAGAAATTAACTGCATGTACTTCTGTTGGTTCTCTGTTTTACTTCGAGAGGATTCATTAAGAAATTTATCCGAAAATGACTCTACTTTGAAATCGTTGTTATCTGTGGTAATATTACAAATCAGATTTAATGTATGTTTTATTGTTAGAAATTTCTGAAGTATCGTGTGAAAAACTTTGATTTTCTGCTTACTGAATTTGAGTTTGAGATTAAGAGATTTAGCCGAAAAAGATTTAACTTGAAAATTATTTTTGATCTGTCCTTTTTTTTCCTTTTTAAAGTTATTATATCTATTACTGTGTTGGAGATTTTAAGTGAGCGATGTTTATGGATAATTTTTTCAAAGAAAAACAAGATATGTCAAATGTCAATTTTTTTTTTTTTTTTTTTTTATTGTCTGTGGGGAGGGACCAAGCCCCTATGCTATCCAAAGCCCTTCAGGGCCCATATAACTACCCCAAAGTTCGGAGCCTTTTCAGTGCACTGCCGGCCTCCGGACAGTGTTCTCTCGTTACAGACAACACTGTCCATCACCGGACAGTGAGCTGTAAGAGGCTCCTAGGAAGAAAAAATCTAAGGGCAGCAGCTGGACTCGAACCCGGGACCGCCGCATTGCTAGTCCAGCGCGCTACCACTGAGCTAATCCCTTCCCTAATGTCAAATTTACTAACATAAGAGATAAAATTCCTATCTGATATAGCCCTTTTCAGTCCAGCCACGTTAAATCCCAGAATATCCAACCGATTAGTATGCTGATGTAGTTGCTAAATATCAGACCCTGAAGTTTTCTGCTCAGTAATTTGAGAACTTCTGCGAGAATATTCAGGAGGATCAGAGTTATTTTGAATCATTGAACTAGTTTCCACTTTATTCCGTTTTGAATTTGAATGGTTGTTTTCGCTAGACAGCATTTGTTCCTTAGATTGAGGGGATTTGACATCAAACGTTTCCTATTAGACTGAGGATCATAATTGTCCTAGATCACAAGCTTGTCATTTATCAATACAACAAATTTACCCTCTCTCCTGGCCTCTAAGAGTTTCGGCCGAAGGCTCTTGCGGGTTTCTATGACATCTTTTGAAAAATCATGTGAAAAATCATGTGAGATCGACAAGTTGGTTCCTTTTAATTCAAAAACATTTTGCATAATCATTAACTTTGTTCGGAAGGTAGCCAAACCTACACGAATAGGACGATTCTTCTTATATTGGCCTAAACGCTTGACAAAGTCTATTTCCGTTTTACTATGTTTAACTCCAATTTATCGGCAAAGAAGTTACACACAAAGCTCTCCATATCCCAGTAATCCATCAATTTATCATCAGCACCAAATATAACAATATTTCTCTTTCTCAACCCGCGATCTACAGATTCAATTTTTGTTTCAACTAACTTGACTTTATTTGACATGACATCAAAGTACTGTTTTAAATCTAGTAATGTTTTCGCTCTGCTCTCCTCCATATCAGCTTTCAAATCACGACGTAATTTATAAAGTTGTTCAGCAATGTCGCTGCCCATTTTGTGAAATTAGGTAAAACAGGAAGCAAAAATTAAGAAAAATAGGAATATGGTTATATAATGTATGTATTCTGAATAAAATACGGACGACAGTTATGTTAGTATAGAGTCCAAATATTACTCCAATACACACAGTGACGCAGCAGGTCGAGCCCCCGCCAGCTGATAGATAACAATAAGTCGGTTTTAACTTAGGTGACGTATGTCATCCACCTATTTTACGCCATCCGACCTACCTGGACAAGAATAATCCAGAATGAGCACACTTTAATTTAATAGATTCTTTAATCACTTATAACTCCGAAACTGCTCGTTAAAAAGTTTCCAAAATTTGTACACACTCTAATTATACAATAAACTAATTTACTGCCAATTTTAATCGCTATCACTAACACCTAGAACCTGTCACTATCACTAACACCTAGAACCTGTCACTATCACTAACACCTAGAACCTGTTAAATTATTAAATTTAAACGGACATGAAGTGAACACATTAATAGAGCTATCCCCACCCCCTACCAATCCATAATTTGGCAGATAAAGACAGATAAAGTGGTTCCAGAAAAAAGGGTTTAACTATACAGGATTTAGTGTCACTTCCCCAGTAATCACAGAATTAACAAATTAATCATTTAGTTTAATAATTAAAGTTATCAATAATTCCTTAAGAAAGGGATTCCTTCCAAAGGAGTCTCTTTGATCAGTGTTCATACTGAATTAACAAAAGAATAAGAAAAAGATAACTGCAAATCTAGTATAAAAATAGACTTTCCTTTAAAGCATTGCTTCAACAAGTATTACTCAACAAGTAACGTTTCCGCCAGCCCCTCTATAGTGTAAAAGACAAGTGAAATCTGGCTTAACGGAAGTTGATTGAATGGATTAAGAGACATTAGTGTGTGAAATTTGTGTTGCAAAACAATTTTGTTTTCTATTATCTAAGAGGAGCAAAGGATGAAACGAGAATTAATAGCAAAGTAATGGTGAAATATGGCTGAGCAGAATGTGGCAAAATATTGCGCATAAATAAAACCCAACAGGCCGGACTTTGTGGAGCGCAATCAGGCGGTAAGATAATTTATATGTTAGACTGCAACTACCAACTTGTCTCTGTCACTCTGCCACAAACACCTTGTTACACCAGTTATCTTCTGTTTATAGTTGACCACACGGTTCACAAAACAACCTATACGTGAATAACTAAGTGAAAAGAGATATTTTGTCTGTATTCTATAGCACACTGCACTATTTCTAACAAACAAAATAAACGCTACTAAATATATTTAATATATAAATAAATATATAAAAACAGCTGAGTGCCGTGTGTAAAGTTGTACGTGTATGGGGGGGGGGTTGAAATTGAATTGTCGCTTAACCGCGGCTCAATCAAAATAAAATCTGGTATGAAACATTCACACGACTTTCTCTTCTGTCGCAGTCTCACAGTTTAAGGAACAATTTGCTTAAAACGCGCAATTTTGTTTTCATTATGATTAGTTCCATGAACTCTCGCAGGCAACCGGATCAATGCAGCACTGCTTTCTGGTGTCATCTCTAGTAGTTTATTCATTTCCTCTCAGTAGTCGGTAATCTCCAGTCGTAATGAGCAAAATATTAATGAAAAATTTTTGTAAAATTATTAATAATTAAATTCGTCAACGTGTAAATAATGGAAAAAACAACTGCCATCAGGAGCTCAATGAAAAAATGATTTGTTGTTTACTAGAAACTGAGAGTCAATGTGTATAACTGAGAACAGCCTCTTTAATTTCATTTTGTCATTTCACCACTTTTCATTTCTAGACAATCTAGTGCCATTTTTAAAAAACATATTTTTGGATTTATTATCTAAGATTATTAAGTTCCACCGTTCACAATATTTATAACAAGTATTGATCATGCTTTGTAACGTTTTGTCTTCTGATGCTATTGGCAATAAATGGTCCGTCTGCATGTCTGAATAGTTTAATATTGAGCCCATTTATATTTGTACTACCAGCACTCTATCCTCTACTATCTCCTCTAAATCATTTCAAAAATTGGCAAATAAAATGATTTCGAAATACACTCCCACTTTATTTGAATTTTTGTAATTAAAATTAATCAAACCATTTTGATTTTTTCTTACTGTTACAGCAAGAAATGCCGCGGTCGTTGCGAAATACGAAACGAATGTTTTTACCGAATGGCCTATGTATATGTGTGTGTGTGTGTGTGTGTGTATGTGTGTGTGTGTGTGTGTGTATGTGTGTGTGTGTGTGTGTGTGTGTGTCCTCTACATTGTATGAGAGTAGAGGGGAAATGCCGATTCTGGGCAACCTTTTATTCAAAATGCGGCCATCATCGAACTCGACAAGCTCCTAAGCCACGCCCCCTTCCCCCACCGCCTCTCTATCGGTCAACCTTTGAACTGGATGAGCACTTAAACCACGCGCACTTACCCCCACCACCGACCAATCATCAAACTGGACGAGCACTTAAACCACGCCCACTTCCCCACCCCTCTCTCACTGACCAATCATCGAACTGGACGATCGCTTAGGCCACGCCCACTCCTCCCTTTCACTGACCAATCATCAAACTGGACGAGCACTTAAGCCACGCCCACTTCTCCACCCCTCTCTCACTGACGAATCATCGAACTGAACGAGCACTTAAGCCACGCCCACTCCCCCCTCCCACTGACTAATCATCGAACTAGACGAGCACTTAAACCACGCCCACGTCCCCCCAACCCTCTCTCACTGACCAACCATTGAACTGGACGATCACTTAGGCCACGCCCACTCCTCCCTTCCACTGACCAATCATCGAACTGAGCGAGCACTTAAGCCACGCCCCCTCCCCCTCCCACTGACTAATCATCGAACTGGACGAGCACTTAAGCCAGGCCTCTTCCCACAACCCTCTCTCACTGACCAATCATCGAACTGGACGATCACTTAGGACTACACACCGGTCATTGCGGGGCTCTCACCGGGTGGACTTCACTTCCCCAGCTACACGTGGGAACAACATGGAGCAGCAATTTATAAATTTAAAAAAAGACCTTCGGACGAGCGAGCGGATGCCCCCACGTCCGAGGCCACTACACAGCCTCCCCGGAGAGCCCTAAGGGCGCTATCTCTAGAGGAGGTTGACGTGATGTCCGACATGGACATTCTTGCAGTCCGTCTGTCAGGCTCGTCCAACAGGCGGGTGCAAAGGTTAGTCGGTCAAGGCCCTGATTTGGCAGTCGCAAGACGATCCATAATCAGGGAGAACCTTGTCCGGCAACAGGAAGAAAAGGCTCAGGCCGGAAAAAGGCCGCGTTCGGAGGAAAGTACCCCGAAAGCATCGCGGCCGACGAAGAGGGCGAGACCTCGTACTTATGGGGAGGCTTTGTTCTCGGAGAAGGTCGCGATTGCCGCGGCCGATTACCCGGACACGCATTTGGAGCCGGATAGGCTGAAAGCCATCTAAAAATCCCTGCTGTCCACCATGGCGGCCTCCACGGAGGACCGTCAGGTGCGCTTTCTTAAGTGCACCCATAAAGCAGGGTTTCTCCTGCTTACATGTGCAGACAAGGAGAGTGCGTCCTGGGTGACGGAGGTCGTCCCTACGCTGCGGCCCTGGGAGGGCGCTGCCCTCAGGGTCCTGGTGGGGGACGAGGTCCCGAAAGCCAGTGACGTGCTCTGTCTTTGTACCCCATGAGGATGGCGAGCCGGTGACGGCGGAAAGGGTTGTCAGCCTCTTGAGGTTTGGCAACCAGGGCCTCAACCCCGGCTTGTGGACCGTTATGGGGTGTGTTCCGGAGAGCAAGGGACAGCTCTTCACCTTCTCCATGGGAAAGGAGTCCCTGGAAATCCTGAGGAGTCTAGACATGGCTCCATTCTACGGGTTCGGCAGGTTGAAGTTCCGAACCAAGGAGAAACGAGGCGATGAAGAAGGAGCTGGGGCCCCTTCCGCCGAGGCGATCCGCCCGGCGGAAGGTGTTCCCTCCACTTCTAAGCTGGCGCGGGCCCCCGTGTCGGATGTTCCGACAACGGAGGCTCGCGCACCCAAGCCCTCAGCCGGCCGTAAGGCGGGCGAAAAGAGAGGCAAAAAAACCGACAGGGGGAAGGGCTTGCCCGTCGCTCTGGGCGAAGCCGGGGTCAGCCCGCTGTTGAGGCCTCAAACCCCTCAGCGGTGTCTGGCGCCCGAGCGTGCCGAAGTGCGGCGGGGGGACGAGCCTAGCTCGCCTTCCCGACCCCCTACTACATCTTAGGATGGGGCTACGGGTCCTGCAAATCAACCTCCATCACGCCAAGGCCGCTTCGGCGGTCTTGTGCAGGAGGTTTGAATCGGAGCAACTACACATCGCTCTGGTGCAGGAGCCGTGGCTCGTGGCCGAGGAAATCAGAGGCATTCGCCCATTTCAAGGTAAGGTATTATATTGTAAGGGCTCTGGGAAACCCAGAGCCTGTATAGTCCTTAATAATCAGATTGATGGTAACTTACTGCCGGCACTCTGCTCACGCGATTTTGTTACAGCAATCATCTCGGTACGGACCGAAGGTGGAATCAGGAGGCTGGTGGCCTGCTCCGCCTACTTTCCCGGTGAGGACCAGTCTTGCCCGCCGGACCTATGGGAGAGATCGTCGACTTCTGTGAGGCGAAGAATCTCCCGCTCTTCGTGGGATGTGATGCCAACGCACACCACCCAGCATGGGGGAGCAGCAACTGCAACAGCAGAGGTAAGTCCCTTTTGGATTTTATCTATGGTAAAGGGTTACTAATCTCTAATTTAGGTAAGGAACCCACCTTCGTCACGGTGGCCAGGAGAGAGGTGTTGGACCTGACCCTGACCACCCATAGGCTGAGTGATGACATCAGGAACTGGCATGTGTCTTCGGAACCATCCTGCTCCGATCACAGGCACATCAGGTTCACCATCGACAACCCCCGTTGCAGCAGGTAACATTCCGGAACCCTCGGGAAACCGACTGGAAAGGATTTGTGGATTCCCTCAAGTATAGAGTAGCACAGGGAATCTCTGACGGGAGAGGGGTGGAGGGTCTTGAGCGGACGGTAGAGGAGGTGCAGGAGGCGATAGCCACTGCCTTCCAAGAAAACTGTCCGGTAAGGTCAAGACCACAGAGAGGAAAGACGGTCTGGTGGAACAATCACCTCGAGAAACTGAGGGCCGAGGTGAGGAAATTGTTCAACAGGGCCAAAGTTACCCAGAACTGGACCGTCTATCGGAACGCCCTCACGCAGTACAATAAAGAAATTAGGAAGGCCAAAAGACGTTCGTGGAGGTGGTTTTGCGAGGAGATTGAGGACTCACCCTCGTGCGCCAGAATCTACAGAGCGTTGGCCAAAGACGGTACTGCGAACGAACTGGGGTTCACTGTCTCCGAGGAAGGAAGCTTAGAGCTCCTTGCGGAGGCGCACTTTCCAGGCTCATCCCGACTTGCAGGCCCAGAGGTGGCGGGGATCCCTGGGGAAAGGCCAATTAGACCTTCCCCAGAGGACTGGAAACTCGCCACTCTCATAACCAGGCCAAGCAAAGTCAGGTGGGCCATCAATAAATCCCTACCTTTCAAATCTCCTGGGACGGATGGGATTTACCCGGTCCTTCTAAAAAGGACTAGATATTCTATTACCATACCTGTGTAGAATCTTTAGGGCATGCATAGCCCGTAGATATACGCCGGTACCGTGGCGTGAGGTCAAGGTGATCTACCTCCCCAAGGTGGGTAGAGTGTCTGATCTCACGCCACTCGGCGTAAGATCAGACACTCTACGCCGAGCAAAGCTCTGGAAAGGTTGGTGGACAGATATATCAGGGATGAGGTCTTGCGTGCAAACCCCCTAAGTGCCCGCCAATACACTTATCAACCAGGTAGGTCGGCTGAGGCCGCACTGGATGATCTTAACAGGCTGCTATCAAAATCCTTGGAGGACAAGGAAATTGCGGTAGCCACCTTTTTGGACATTGAGGACGCATTCAATAACGTCTCGCGCACCTCGGTCATCAACTCTCTCCATAAAAGAGGAGTACCAGCAGTGTTATGCGGCTGGATTTGGTCTGGCCTAAGTAGTCGAATTAACATCTCGTCAATAGGTCAGACCACTCTTAGGGTAAAAGTAGGGAGAGGGTGTCCACAGGGAGGGGTTTTGTCCCCTCTGATGTGGACTTTGGTCGTTGATGACCTCCTCCACCAACTATCTGCGGATGGCTTTGACTGCCTAGGCTACGCAGATGATTTGGCGATCGTGGTAAGAGGCAAATACCCTACTACGATTGCAGAGCGGGTTCAAGCAGCTCTAAACCTGGTTAGGAATTGGTGTAGGGAGGAGGACTTGTCCATAAACCCCCACAAAGCCATAATAGTTCCTTTCACGTTGCGCCACAAGTTGGAAGGCCTTAGGCCTCCATTACTTGGGCACACTCCGATTCCATTTGCGACGGAGGCGAAGTACCTTGGCGTTACTTTCGACCGAAGACTCACTTGGAACCAACACATTGACAAAATTTCTCACAGAGCCGATGCGTCATTTAATAGATGCAGACGGCTTTGTGGGAGAAACTGGGGCTTGCGCCGAAGTTTGTCACTATGGATCTACACCAGGATCATCAGACCCATGGTTACATATGGGTCGGTAGTTTGGTGGACCAAAACGTTGCAGAAGGGGGCAGTGGAGAGGTTCGGTGGGATCCAAAGGCGAGCATGCCTTGGTTCCACGGGGGCCATGAAGATCACCCCGACTGCGGCGTTGGAAGTCCTCCTCAATCTGCCACCATTACACATTCTCGTTCTAGGCGAAGCCAGAATGGGAATACATAGGCTCCTGCAGGGGCCGCATCCCATCACCTCTAGGCATGATCGTAATAACCAGAGGTTGATTGAGGAAATCAAGGCGGACTATCTTCTGGGGATGCCAACGGATAGGATGGTTCCTAAGTATTTTTTCGAAAGGAACTTCCATATTGTCATACCGAGCAGAGGCGAATGGGGCTGCGACCCACCCCTGTTCGGTAACTCGATCTGGTATACAGATGGATCCAAAACTCCGACTGGGGTCGGAGCTGGGGTCTACGGGGGCAGGCCTAAAGTTAAAATTAAGGCCAGCCTAGGGAAGTACGCCACGGTCTTTCAGGCTGAAGTCGTGGCGTTACAACTCTGCGCTAGGGAGATTATAAGGCAAAGGATAGTGGGTAGAAGAGTGGCCATATACTCCGACAGTCAGGCAGCCCTGAAGGCACTTTCCTCACACCAAATAGTCTCAAGACTGGTGTGGGACTGCCTACTTGCCCTCACCGAGGTGGGTACTCGGAAATAAACTGACACTCGCCTGGGTGCCGGGACATGCGGGTTCCTGGGCAATGAGAGGGCGGATGCCCTAGCGAGGGAGGGCTCGCAGGATACCTTTATAGGCCCCGAACCCTTCTGCGGCTTGTCCAGGAGCCTCATCCAAACTTCTATCAAGGGGTGGATAGAAGATCAGCATCTGCGTTGGTGGGAGGGAACACCAGGACAGAGGCAGGCAAAGCTCTTCATTAAAAGACATTTGCCAAAATTTACCAAAGACCTACTGAGCCAAACCCGAAGGGATATAAGGTTAATTGTGGGTCTACTAACAGGGCATTGTAGGCTGAATAGACACATGCACCACCTACAACTTGCGGATAGTGCGGTATGCCGATTCTGCAAGGTAGAGGAGGAGACCCCGGCGCACATCCTTTGTGAGTGCGCCGGCCTGGCGAGGATTAGGTCTCAATGGGGAGGGCAAATCCCGAAGCTGGAAAGCTTCATGACGGAGCCGCTCTCAGCTATGCTAGGATTGATTAGGAGGGCAAAGCTGGGGGCTGTTCTGTAATTTAAGGGGATCCACAATAGACCTCAATTTGTAGGTCGCAGGGGAATGAGGCTCCCCCCCCCGATTCTATTCTCTTCTAGGACTACACACGCTCTAAACCTCTCTGTGTACCTAATTCTAAAAAAAAAAAAATATAATTGTGGGGGGGGCCTTTTTTGTTTTCTCTTTCTAGGAACCCAAGATTGAGGATATTTATTGCGCGTGCACCACATTATTATAATACGCTTTAATTTACGCGTAAAAGGTGAAAACGCGGTAATGAAAATTGAATTTGTTGGTTTTGGGGGGAAAAAACTCTGAACTGTGATTACATTGAACGGTAATGGTCTGTGTCAGCCTCCAGCACAAACTTGTAGCTGCAATATATTAATTTTTCCAGCCGAACGATCTATCAAGCTTAAGGTTTCTGCGATTTTTATTTTGAGTGCTGTTTCATAAGTAGAGGTGCGATTCTGTGCCACCTTTTTTCAAGATGGCGGCCATCATCGAACTCGACGAGCTCCTAAGCCACGCCCTCTTCCTCCACCGCCTCTCTATCGGCCAATCATCGAACTGGACGATTACTTTGGCCACGCCCACTCCTCCCTTCCACTGACCAATCATCGAACTGGACGAGCACATAAGCTACGCCCACTTACTCCCCTCCCCTTAACTTTCTCATCCAAATTGATGACTCCATTTTCGTTCCATCCCAACCCCTTAACTTATGTCCAATCCGATGACCGTATTTTCTTCTCCCCACTCCTTGACCTAACATCCAACCCATTACCCCCACCCTTTAACCTAACATCCATACCGATGACTCCATTTTTACCCCCACTCCTTAATCCAACATCCTAATCAATGACGCCATTTTCTTTTCACCCCCACTCCTTAAACTCTCATCCAAACCGATGACTTCATTTTCTTTCCACCTCCAAGGTCAATCCATCCCCACAACAAGATGGCGGAACCTAACACTGTAACACACTACCCCTCTCCTTACTCATGGCCGGAGGAGTATTTTTTTTTTTTTATATGAAAAAACTTGTCATACCTGCGATTCGAACCTACAATCTTTAGGTTGGAAGGCGCATCACCTAACCACTCGGCCATAGTAGTCCTCTCGCTAGCTGTAGTTTTCAACGTGCAGTTCTACTCTTACCTTCCCCACCCCTTGCCGTCATCACCTTACTCTTGGCGAGAGGGGAATTATTTTTTATAATATAGCAAAAAACTTGTGTTACCTGCGATTCGATCCTACAATCTTTAGGTTGGAAGTTCATCACTATAACCAGTCGGCCACAATGGTCCTCACGCTAGCTATAATTTTCAACGTACACTTCTGTCTTAACCCCCGCACTATCATAATTTTATTTCCACTCAACCCACTCACAATAAATTCAGTTAGAAAAAACAATATGGCGGAGTGGCATCTAACTTTCACCACACAATCAAAATAATAATAATAAAAAGATTGACTTACCCCTTCCAGCTCCCTGCTGCTGCTGATATTAACACGACACGCACTTACACAGAACTGAACTGCTCTAGCAAAACAATCTACTATAGTAACGTTTATCCCCACTCCTATGACTTCATTGCTTGTTGGAGCATGCGCATATCTGCCGCTTATAGATTAGAAATATCGATTTTATTATATTGTATAACAAAACCACTGCCTTTTCAATATATTATTCGTGTGACGTCACAGCCAATAGCATTGCCAGTGCCTTATAGATTAAAAATATGCATATTTATTTCCACTGCCTACTAGATAAATCCCCCATTCAGATGACGTCACACAGTCTATAGTGTTTCACTGTCAATCGCAATATATCGATTGCAAATATCGATTAGCCATAGTGGTTAATATCGATTTTATGAATATAATTTATTAATAAAAAACAACACTATCTATTACTTCTACCAAAACAGGTTAGTTATTGCGTCACCTTTTGAAATTAAACTTTGTACTAATAAAAAAAAAAATATATATATCTATTTTTACCTTAATCGCTTTGTATTCTTTTGTTTATTGAAACAAATCGTTTCTTTTGTTTATTTGTAACTTTGTAATCAAAACAACATATATCTTGCCTGTCCGAACATGTTAGTTACTTATTAAGAAAAATGCAAAGAAACTACAATGAGTCATGCAGGAAATGGTTTATTAATACTTAATCCTATTATGTAAAAATAAAACTTTGTACTCATTACCTTTCTTGCCTGTTCAGACCTGTTACCACAGGTCTTCTTAGCATATACAAAAAAAAAATACCCCTCCAGCCTAGAGTCAGGAGAGGGGTAGTGTGTTACAGTGTTAGGTTCCGCCATCTTGTTGTGGGGATGGATTGACCTTGGAGGTGGAAAGAAAATGAAGTCATCGGTTTGGATGAGAGTTTAAGGAGTGGGGGTGAAAAGAAAATGGCGTCATTGATTAGGATGTTGGATTAAGGAGTGGGGGTAAAAATGGAGTCATCGGTATGGATGTTAGGTTAAAGGGTGGGGGTAATGGGTTGGATGTTAGGTCAAGGAGTGGGGAGAAGAAAATACGGTCATCGGATTGGACGATAAGTTAAGGGGTTGGGATGGAACGAAAATGGAGTCATCAATTTGGATGAGAAAGTTAAGGGGAGGGGAGTAAGTGGGCGTAGCTTATGTGCTCGTCCAGTTCGAGATTGGTCAGTGGAAGGGAGGAGTGGGCGTGTCCTAAGTGATCGTCCAGTTTGATGATTGGTCAGTGAGAAAGGGTTGGGGGAAGTAGGCGTGGCTTAAGTGCTCGTTCAGTTCGATGATTGGTCAGTGAGAGAGTCATCGGTACGGATGTTTGGTTAAGGGGTGGGGGTAATGGGTGGGATGTTAGGTCAGGGAGTGGGGTTAATGGGTTGGATGTTAGGTCAAGGAGTGGGGAGAGGAAAATACGGTCATCGGATTGGACGATAAGTTAAGGGGTAGGGGTGAAAAGAAAATGGAGTCATCAATTTGGATGATACGTTAAGGGGAGGGGAGTAAGTGGGTGTGGCTTAAGTGCTCTTCCAGTTCGATGATTGGTCAGTGGATGGGAGGAGTGGGCGTGGCCTAAGTGATCGTCTAGTTCGATGATTGGCCGATAGAGAGGCGGTGGGGGAAGGGGGCGTGGCTTAGGAGCTCGTCGAGTTTGATGATGGCCGCCATTTTGAAAAAAGGTGGCCCAGAATCGCACCTCTACTTATGAGTGAGTGTGAAGAATCGGGTTAGTAAGAGATCCCCATTTAAAATGATCAGAATTTAACGTTGGTAACCTGCACAAGGCATGAAGGGAGAAGCTTTTTTTTTTGTTATAATATATTATTGATAAAACGGTTTTGAGACATTTAGAACTATTGATTTTTTATCTATTTTGTTATTGATATTTAGAGCTGTTTTATGTCAGCTGAAGTTTGTTTTTATATATTGAATTGTATTTTTTATAAAAATTCAGTTGCATTGTGGTGAGTGTTTTGAATATATGAAACAGCACTCAAAATAAAAATCGCAGAAACCTTAAGCTTGATAGATCGTTCGGCTGGAAAAATTAATATATTGCAGCTACAAGTTTGTGCTGGAGGCTGACACAGTCCATTACCGTTCAATGTAATCACAGTTCAGAGTTTTTTCCCCCCAAAACCAACAAATTCAATTTTCATTATCGCGTTTTCACCTTTTATGCGTAAATTAAAGCGTATTATAATAATGTGGTGCACGCGCAATAAATATCCTCAATCTTGGGTTCCTAGAAAGAGAAAACAAAAAAGGCCCCCCACAATTATATTTTTTTTTTTTAGAATTGGGTACACTGAGAGAGGTTTAGCCGCGTTCTCTGCAATGTCTCCTTAAAAGTATGGTATTACCACCTGGTGGTACTTCAGAGAAGTAAACATTTAATAAAATTTCTGACTTGTAAAAAAATTCTCATTAGAAGTGTGAGAATTTTAGTGAGAGAAATTGATGTGAGTATTTCACTCCATATTTCCTTTTAGAGATATATGCTAACTTACAACAGAATATAATAAATAATAATAAAGTTTTATTTTTCATTTATCTGATCCTGACAATGAAATTAAATAAATTAAAAAGAACACATTGCATGGACATAGTCCAGCAGCAGAGTAGCACAACTGTCTCATATATAAAGAAAAAATTCATATTCGATACAAAAACAAAATAATAAAATTACTACAATTATTGAAATAAAACAAAAATATAAAATATGTAAATCACGCAAATATTTCCTCGGAGAATAACAGAACATATACAATATCTCATACTTCGGTTTATAAAAAAGGATTACTTAAAGTAAGAAACTAGTAATTAAAATTATCTACCATAAACTGGCTGTACTTACCTGCGTATATGCAAAACATATTAAGACATTCCCAATACTTACCATTTAAATATTCAAAGAATAGAGGTTTACTTAACTGCATTTTCCCAAAACTTGTTACCACACGTTAAACGGGGTGACAGCAATAGCCATCAGCTCAGTGGAGAAGGTGTGGGTTGATACCAAGGAAGAACAGGATGATTTCGGGCGCCACGTTAGTTTAAGAAGAAGAGGGGAAAACTAACGAAACCCCTAAGAAATAAAACAAAAATATAAACCAATCAGAGAGGGGGAAAGAAAAAAAAGGAGAAAGTAAAAAGGAAAAGAGGAAAGAAAAAAAATAATTAATCAAGAACAAAAATAAATAAAATAAATAATCAAGATAAATCAATTAATATGGTGACTAGCCAAAATTTAAAAAAAATTAAGCAAAACCCAAAAATAAAAAAAAAATATATAAAAAAAATAAAAGTTTAAAACAAATATAAAAATGCGAAATAAAAAAATAAAGTTTTGATTGACGGCAATGGGGATCGAACCGTTATTGAACAGTTGTAAAGTCGACGCCTTAGCTCACTCAGCCAGCGTGGCACTTAACAGCTGTTAATAAAATTATTCCTAGTTCTAGTAATTCTCTGCCTCTTTACTTAGCTTCGTTGAGAAAGATGAATAAGTTTGGTTTTTTTTTTTTTTGTGCAACAAACAATAGGTACACTTACCTAATGAAAAGTAATAAATAAATAGGCTTACCTTACGTGAGGAAAAGAAAAGAGAAAAAGATCGTACTGCCTGACATAATTTTCCCACCTTCCTTCTATTTTTCCTCCCTCTCTCTCTCCAGCCTTAATTACTTACTGCCTTTATTAACTTTTGAAATTGTCAAACCCAAAAGATTTCTTTTGTGGTGAATAATTAAAAAAAACTCACTAAGAAGGGAAAAATATTCTACAATTTATTCTAAAACAGACACAGTGAATGATATTATAAATTGATAAATATATACCATACAACTATTAAAATACCCAAAATAATAATAAAATAATAATGGCAATAAATAAATAAATAAAAATTATTAGGCAACAAAACTAAACTATTATATAACATAGAAGGGATAACCTAGAATTAAACTAACATAACTGGCCTCTTCTTCTGCCCTACTATGTACATTCCCAAACTTATTTCTCAAAATAAAACAAACAAACAAAATTACTTAAACTCTTCCAAAGAAAATGTTAAAAATTAAACAGAAAATTGTAATTACTTAGAACTTATTTCGTAAGGCCATAAAAAAAAATTGAAATTCCTTCAAATATCATTTTATGATAAACTAACTCAAAAAAATAATTATTACTTCTATTAAAACTAAAACAAAATAAGAGAGAGTGTAAACGAGAAACCCAAAATTTATTAAAATTATGAAAGTACAGTTGTAGATCCACAGTAGAACCACTTCCGCACGAAACAGTTCCGTAAAATCTCCTCCTGTTTTTTTTTTGATATATTTATATAGTTAATTAATAATTAACTTATCAAATTTACCACGTGGTATTTCGTTGTGGGTATTTTTTTTTCTTTTTTTTGTTTAGTTTAGTGAAAAGAAACTTACGGGTGCACACTAGTTGACTCCCATATAGTCAGCTCTCTGTCAAAGTGGCTCCCCGCACCAATTCTTCCTGCCCCAGCTGCTGATCCCCTTCCGGGTATGGTCCAACTCCTCTTGTTGGCCCTCTGCGCACGCCGGAAAGCCAGAACAAATCCGAGTAATCTCGTTGTAGAATTGGGCTACCTCACATGCCACTCCTACTGGCCGACTGACTCAATTCTCTAGATGTTGAACTTTGCCTCATAGACATATGAACTGTATATACGTAGTACATAAATACTCTCTTCTCTCTGTATTACTTTCTTTACTTTATATGTTTATTTTGTGCTAAACATCAATAGTGAATTCACAATAAATAACTAACTTTAAAATTTATCTCAATAAAACTAATTTTATCTATATATTAACAATACTTTACTTGGATTTTCTTCTGTACAATTAATTTATACATATTAGACTATCTCATTTTATTTATTTAAAATTTAAAATCTACTTTTCCACTTTTCAACATTTTTATTATAGAATATTTTTTTTAGAGATTGGAAAAAGATTGAAGGAAGGACGCAAATAAGAAATTCAATCTGCACTCCCTTTCGCTTTTCTTTTCCTCCTCATTATCTTTATTTAACTACACTTAACAAAATAATTCAAATTAATCCCTGTTCGCCTAAACTAGAATAATTAGAAAACCAAACTATTTTATTTTATTTTATTTTATTTTTAAACGGCTTACAAAAAATGCTTGCTAATAACGGTTTCCGTTACACCCTCCACCTACTTATAAAAAAAAAGGAAAAAATAGAACTTGAGCTTAAGGGATAGGATCAGGATATCAGAACCCACTAGACTTCCTCCTCGGGACCCATTTTGAGATCACTGACATGCCAGATTCCTAAAGGATGCATGGTATCAATATCCTCCAACTCATAAGTGCAACTGGATATTTTCTTCTTTATTCTGCACTTGAGGAATTTGGGTGCAAGTTTCCCTGAAAAGTAACGTGACGCGTCGGAAAGATATTTTGTCCTCCGCCAAACCGTTTGACCGGGGAAGTACTCCACCTCTCTTCTCCTCAGGTTATATGAGCGCTGTGCCTTCTCGTACGCTCTATCCAAATGGTCCTGCACCTCTTGGTAAAGGAGAGGCATATCCTTTAATTTCTCTGTATGCCTATTCCTGTCTATGGCTATGGGTGTATTTTCTTCTACCGGGAAAACTTCTCCATAGTCTGCTCCGGATCGCGGGAGCTCTCGCCCATGATTCAAGTATGCCGGTGAATATCCTGTGGCCTCATGAACTGCTGACTTCAAGGCAAAGCTTAGCTGAGGGATCATTTTATCCCAGTGCCGTTGATTATCTTTTATGTAGGCTGACAACATAGTCTTTATAACTCTATTAACCCTTTCGGTGGGATTGGCCTGGGGATGGTAAACGGCAGTATACCATAATTTGACTTGGTGCTTTTCCATGACTACTGTGAATTCCCTCCCTTTAAATTGCACACCGTTGTCACAGATGATTATCTGAGGTACTCCAAACATGTAGAATACATGTTCCTCCATTTTATCCGCAACTGTCTTAGCAGTGGCTTTTCTTAGGGGAATAAGGATCGAGTACTTTGTGAAATAATCACAAACAACCAGAAGGAATCTATTTTGTTTGGTGGAGAGTGGTAGAGGACCCATCAAATCCGCCGTAACCACTTGCCAAGGCCCTTTGGCTATTCGTTGATTTCCCATTAAGCCTGCCGGAGCTTGTTGAGGAGGCTTTAGTGAGAGGCAGGTTTCACAGCGACTTACGTAGCGAGCAACGTCCCCCGCCATTCCGGGCCAGTAATATGCTTCCTTAAGGCTCTGCAGGGTTTTGAATGATCCCAGATGCCCTGAAATCGGACTATCGTGATAATCCAGAAGTACTAGCTTCCGTTGAGACTTGGGAACTACGAGCTTCCACGGTCTGTCTTCTCCTAAGATTTTCTTCTTATCGACGACCCTCTTATATAGGCGGTTTCCTTCGCCTTTCCA